>KZ808931.1:61752-71792 GCA_000696205.2 Oncopeltus fasciatus
ATATATATAGAGAGAGAGAGAGAGAGAGAGAGATTAGATTAGTTCTTTATTGTTTTAGGATGCACATCCTTTCTTCCTGACAATTTCCGGCTACTTATAATTTACACTTTTTAATCCTAATCCATTAGAGAGAGAGAGAGAGAGGTGTTAATGACCAAAAGGTCGACACGCCCTTAAAAAAAAAAAGAGACAGGAGAGAGAGTTATGGGCTACAAGTCAATAAAAATTAAGAATACAAAATAAATAAATACTTAATTTATTATAAAAATAATTAAACCTACTAATTACAACACAACCTTAGAACCCACTGCCCTTAGTAACTGACAAATAAATTATTAGAAAGTATAGAATATTAATTTGCTTAATGCTTATTTACAATAAGGTTTCAAGGTAACTTGAAAATCATTCTCACTTATCACTGTTATCGGTACCGAGAGGCAGCAACCAGCCTGACGCACTGCGTTTCACGATCTGCCACAGAAAGGGACCACTGGGGAGCTGCTGATATTACTTCGTGGAAGTGGTAAGGTAGTTCTAGAAGGTTTTTATTCGGATTTCCAAGTAAGCCTTCTTAACTTCCCAAGGCAAAGGAAGCATATGTCATCCTTTGATAGGGTCCTTCCCATAAAGGTCTGGTCCTCATGCCACCTACTTCCCTAGTCTTTAACAATATAATGTTAATTTTTTTAAACTAAGTTTTTCATTCTTTGGGTTTAATACTTTATTTTTTAATTAATGAAACTTCATATATAATGTGGGTCTAGGCCATCTAGCATTTTATAACAAATTTTTTAATCTAGTGAAACAAATTTCATTGTTGATGTTTTGGCTTAAGATCCACTGGGTAAAATTTTGTCACAATGTAGAACTATTGTAAAAGTGAGGCATCATAAACCATCTTTCTATAATAAAATCACCAGATCGTGGCATGGCATATCCATAATCCTACACAGCTTTCCCTGGAAAGCTCTCTTGTTCCTTACTTAAATTTATATTATCCTCAGAACCACTCATTTCCTGACCCAATGGAAACATTCTAGCGTTATATTAATCCCGAACCGAACAAGTCTCTAAGGGGTACCAATTCCCTACAGTCCTGCAGCTCTATAGATTCAAACATTCCAAGAACTTGTCAAATCATTTTTTTAGTTTCTCTATATTTCATTACAAACTATCAGCACATCATAACCCATGTCAAAGTCTCTACAGAAACCGATCCTGTAAATCCTCCCTGTCCCCCTAAAAGGCAGTGGCCAAGTGGCCTATTTTCCAGAGAAAAAAAAATGTATATAATGTTCGACATATAGTATAATAAAAAAATAATTATTATGAATACTTAATTAATGTAAATAGAATCATAGGCAATTTTTAACTTAAGAGTGCTAGGCCGTGGCTAACGTCTCCTCTCCAGTTGAAAAGCAACGAATTTTATAATTTTGTGAAACAATTCACATATTAAGTAAATAAAAACACTCTTGTCTTCCCCATAAAATCTATATTTCTCCTTCAAACGTTTTTGACCTTAATAGGTCATCCTCAGGAGCTAAAAAGAATTATATGTGGAGTTAAATAACAATTAAGAAAGGTTATTCTAGGTAATTCACTATTTTATTAAATTACTTGAAAATAGTTTGGAAATTAGCCAAAGTGGGAACTGGTTTTCTGAAAATTTGTTAATTTCCAATCAAACCACTTAGAAACCTTAACTTAAAGAAAATTTCTGCTGCACGCAATATTTAAACATTTTTCTATAAAATATTATTTTTTTGTTCTAAGATGATTTTAGTTGGAGTTCGGTCAAGGTAGATCCAAAAAACACAAATTTAAAAAAATGTATTTTTTTAATAAAGGATTATCTGCCAACGTTTCGGCTTACATTGTAAGCCATCTTCATGGAAATGTGAACTTAGGGACAGGATGTCCTCTCTCATCTTCATGATAGCCCTGAAGATGGCTTACAATGTAAGCCGAAACGTTGGCAGATAATCCTTTATTAAAAAATACATTTTTTTAAATTTGTGTTTTTTGGATCTACCTTGACCAAACCCCAACTAAAATCATCTTAGAATAATATCTACGGTCAACAATCTCTCCTTTTGAACATACAACATAACTTGGGGTGTTCTTACAATTATTTTTTTGTGTCCCCATACACTAAAAAATTGTTGTTGATTGATTGATGGAAGATCAGGTTCTTAGTTTTTAATTCCAATTATTTAAAAATAATTGTATTTCTCTAGGTACCCACCTGTGAACTCACAGGCATCTAACTATCCTGGTGCTAATTATGGAGGACAACCATACCCACCTACTCAGCCGGTCAGCCAAGCAACAGCGCAGAACACGTACAGTAGTGGTGGTGGAGCTGGGGCTGGAGGATACAGCACATCAGCAGGTGGGGGAGCAGGCTATCCTGGCTACCCACCTTACACTACAGCCCCATCCGCGTCTACACAGACTCCTCAGCAGTATCCAGGTGCAGGGGGAGGGGGTGGAGCCCAGTATCCATATCAATACCCTGGTGGGGGACAGTATCAATATCGCCCACCTCCTCAGCAACCCCCACCTACTGCTGGCCAATACCCTCCTTATAATTACCAGCCTCCTCCGCCTCCACAACAACAGTAGCTTCTCCCTTTGGTGAATGGTTTTACCAATGTGCTTATATCTTAATGTTAATGTACTTATGACTTTGGAATAACTTGCAACACCTTATTCAGTACAGTTATCTCTCCCTAAACTTCTAAACTACTACTATGAATAAGTAAAAGAAGCAAGCATATGAATTTTAATTAAGAGTATTATGAACAAATTAAAGTTTTACTTCAGATTCATCAAAGCTTAAAGAGGTTTTAAATTAATCATATTGGTTAAGTGGGGTCCACTGTATTAATTTTTTTTGATACTAAAATTATAGCTCTGCAAGTTGCACAATTTTTAGTGCCTTTGATTTAAGCTTTTGTTGTGAACAGCAGCAGCATCACTACAAATATACAGCATAAATTTGTGTCTTTTGATGCTTATTGTTCTTCTTCAATGAATGTCTTGATTAATTAAAATACAAAGTATACGAAGCTAGAGCTATCAATACCAGAACCAATTGATACATTTTTGCAATGTTGTTAATTATTAAGGTATTGATGTTTATAAAAGGGTGGATGTATGAATTTTATTAAGCACCTGTTCCTATTATTACTATAATAAAATAATAATTTGTTTTGATTAATCCTCATAAATATTTCTGATATTTTTCATCATTATTTTACTAATTTTCTTAACTAGAAATAGGCATAGGGTTTTGTTTTATTAGAAAAAAATTATGTATATAGTTATTTGTTAATTATTTCTAACTTAAATTTATAACTTGATGATTAAAGCATAAAGTATGTTATTTGTTATGCTCTACAAATTTTCATATTATTTTTGCTTTTTTGTAATTATTGATTTTATTTTATTTAATCTGATCTTTTATCTGATAACTTTTATTATATTTATGATGCGATAAATATGCCATTTATTGTATTCATTGGTAAATTAAATTAGAAAGTAAGTTGAGTTTCATATACTGTATTAGTCATTTGTAACTGGCAATATGAATTTTAAGCTATGTTTATTAAACAATGAGAAATTGATAAATCTATAAACTCAAATTTAGTTACATGCTTTATTTATTTTTTAATATTTTGAAGCTGTGTTGAATTTACCCTGTTTAAATTTGATATGTTTGAATTTACCCTGGTGTTTATTTTTCAGCCCATAAACTTTGAGCTTAAACTATATTAAAAAATTTTGTTTTTAAAAATTTAAATGTACCCAAAATTTGGCTGTAAATAAAATTTTAGAACCTAGATATATTATTGAATAAGACATTGAAAGTCCCTGGAAAAACAAGTGCTTTAATGATTTTATAATATTTTAAATGTGTCTTATTTGATATAGAATATTGTTCATTATTTGAAGGCAGGTAAAAACTATTGTGTGACATTAATAGTCTATTATCTAACCATTTTGGACCAAATTTGAACTCATCCTGTCTTATTTAAGTTAAATTTAAATTTATTAAAAGTTTATTGATAATCAATATTTATATATTCACCCCTGATTACTAGTTTATATGTTTTTAGGAAGCATAAATCTTGTATAAAAGGAAAGGCCCAAGTGTTACTGTCATTGCTTGGTTCAGAATGTTTTTTTTTTTCTTTAGGAGGAGGAGGAATGATTCAAGCAATAATAGGTGTGGAAATACCTTCAAAATTTATATTAGGTTTTTCTTTTTGTATCTTAATTCCGATATTTTCTTTCTTGTTATAAGAGATGAGAGGTGATCAAGTAATTGACAGTAGCTTGGAGTAACTGTCAGAGTTCGTAAAATGTAATGTTACTTCAATTAGAAAACTTCTGGCAGTTTTAATAACTGCCTGATTCCCATTGTAATTATCTTGTTTTAGTATATATTCTGCAACTCTTAATTTTTTAAGAAGTATCTTTTAGTTCAGTCATAGCTTAATTTAATAGGCTAATACTATTAAGTACTAATAAATTCTTAATTATTTCATAAATTTATTAGGACTTAATAAGCTCAGCCTCAAGGCTAATGCTAATGACATGAGCAAGGATTGTAATTGCTATTGCATAAAATATTTTAATACCTTTAAAGTAAAATCTGAGCATCTATAACATATTAAGCATGTATGAAATGGTATTGTTCAATTAATTACATTCATATATAATAGTAAACAAAATCTGAAGTAACAATATGAATAATTTTCGTATGAAGAATGAAAAATTATAATTTAAAAAACTGATGAGAAAGATAGTAGACTAGTCACAAACTGTATCAGTATAAAATATGTGAATGTTTCCTATATCAGTGATTTATGTGTGTAAGATTTATAAGTTCTAATACCTGTGTATATGATATCTTCTAGCCTTTTTTTTTNTTGGTTTTTTTTTTTTTTTTTTTAATTATTAATGAATTATTATTTCATTGTATTGGTTTTTTATTATTTATATTGTTTTGGACAGAAAGATTAAGATTTGATACACATCTTGGAGACTGAAAACAAAAGTGTGATAATTGTGACTTCTTGAAACTGAAAAAATTGTCTTGTTAGTAATAAAATTTTAAAATATTTTATTTTTGTTTAATGGAGTAAAGATTTAGTTAATGTGTAGAAGAAAAAGCAAGTTACCTTTCTATTTGTTTCCCTAGTTCCTTCATTTAGTGTGTTAAAGCACACTTGAATAGTGATCTATGTTATGGGGAATTCAATAAAATTATAGATAATTAGTGGTGCTTTCTTATCTTCCTTAATCTTTTGTTTAAATAGCTGGAACATTTTAGGGATGGGAGATAATTTCTCATATCTTAGATTATAATAGAAGTGTTGTGAGGGGACCTCTCGCCTTCATGATAGCCCTGAAGAGATGGCTTACCATGTAAGCCGAAACATTGGTAGATAATTTGGTATGTGTGAGTGCTTCCCCCAGTCTTCCTTTCAGGCCAGTCTAGAGCAAAGCTTAGAGGACATACTTTTACTCTCATTGTTCTCTCCTGCTTGTAAACCGAATTTCATCATTCACAATTATTTGTATCCATTTTTAATGAAACATGAGAAATCTGTTGAGGTTGAGAGGGAAGCTGGATACATACCAACAATTGAGAGCCATAATCTCCACAAATCATCGAATGGTAATGACTAAAGACAGATCAATTTTGGAGCATCTGAAGGCCTCACAGTCGGAAGCACTTGTTTCCCCACAAGGAAGTCCGGAAGGGACATGGCGAAAGCTCAGGACGTGTTTTCATGTCGCAAATTGATCATAAACTGACACAGGACTTCTCTCCCTGGCTTGCGGTCCTTCAGAAGAGCTAATTTTGACTCAGATCATAATTTTGTGTAGCTAAGATAAGAGGGAAATGTCACTAATAAAATGCAATCCTTGAAACATACCTAGACACTTCAATTTAAAAAAAAAAAAAAAAAAAAAAACCTGAAAAAATGCCGCCAGTGGAACTCTAGAGTTACAAAGAATTACTGTAGAGTGTATTAATGCTAGATAGCATTGCTGAAAAGAAGACATCATTGCTTCAGCTGTGGAGGTACTAGGACTGGCAACAAAGACAAATCGTAATTATCTGTTTGGTGAGGAATGCAAGATTAAATGAAAGAAGGGAATACAGAATTCGCTCACATTATGTGTTTGTTAATTTTCAGAAAGTAAATAGGAGAAGAAAGATATGAGGGAAATGAGTACAAGAGGGAGATAAGAGTACAAGGCTGGTCTATAAATCAATGTAATATGCAGATACCTCCAAAACTAGAAAGACTTACAATTTTTAGTGCAAGGGAGCAGAATAAAAAATTAACTGTCCCAGCCAGGACTCGAACCTGGATCTCCTCCTATCCAGCCCGGTGCATTTTCCACGTTATTAAATTCCCCCACTAGGGTCGACTTGCCTCAGTAGCATTAATGGAAAATGCATCGGCCCGGATAGCAGGAGATCCAGGTTCGAGTCCTGGCTGGGACAGTTAGATTTTTTATTCTGTTCCCTTGCACTAAAAATTGTTCAAATTTATGGGGGATTAAGTACCACAAAAATAATATTTATAAAATTAAAAATTTAAAAATAAATAATGAGAGTCATTTAAACAGCTTGACAATGTCAGCTCCTCCGAGCATAAGACGATATATTCCTCTGCCTCGGATGTCAGACTCTCGACCATAGTACGGGGAATTTAATAACTTATCAAACATGTCTCGGTAGCATAAATGGAAAATGCACCAGCCCGGATAGCAGGAGATCCAAGTTCGAGTCCTGGCTGGGACAGTTAGATTTTTTATTCTGTTCCCTTCCACTAAAAATTGTTAAAATTTACATGGGTTTAAATACCACAAAAAAATAATATTTATAGAAAGACTTATGTGCACGACAACGGAGGTTAACCTGTTCTATGTACGAATGTTTGGGCGATCTTTCTGGAAGCTTCAAAGCAGGAACAAGAGTCCATCTTTCCATCAGGATGGTTTTGCCCGTCTTATATTTAACTTGGCTCTTGAGACAGCTATGAAAAGCTCTGATATTCAGACGTTCTTCTTAACAAACTCGTTCAGATGCATGTGATATGCAGAAAATTCGGACCTAGCTAGGACATTCGAGGCGGTCAGAGAGGCTTTTGAAGCTCTGGAAGCTGAAGCATCACATATCACTTATGGGACCTCTTATAAATGCAAATAAAACGAAATGCATGTGCTTGTTCCTGAAGCGTGATATCCAGGAAGATTTTGTCTAGCCGAGCTCACACAGAGTGCAAGTGGTACTAAAATTTGAATAGTTAGGCTCTCAATACCTGGAATGACATTAAGGGAGAGATAGACTGATGCAGTCTGGCGGCTAATCGTTGTTCGGATGCTCTTCAGAAGCAACTCTGAACATTTAGTTAAAGTCTACTAAGTTCAGAATTTATAAAAAATTTATTCGATCTAGTTTTTTCATACAGCTCCAAAACATGGACTCTCAGGAACTGGAATTGGCCAGGTTTGAATGTAAGATACTGAGAAGACTTTATGGTGTGTGTTAATGGAGAAGGAGAATGAACCTCAAACTGAAAGGCCTGTAAAATGATTTAATTGAGGTTGATGTAATTAAGTTTTCTTGGTTACGTTGGGCAGGCCACCTTATGAGGATGAATCCAGAGTAAATCCCATATAAAGTAATATTTGAGCACATATTTAAGGTAAGGTTGGACGCCCTAGGCCCAATCATGCCATCAATGAAATTTCTATACTTAGCATTCACAACTGGAAGGTGCCAGCAATGGATAGAAATGTCTGGCTGTCAATGCAAGAGCAGGCCGAGACCAAAGAGCGGATCATAGTGCATAATAAAACACAAAACAATTTAAGAACTACCTAATAAGAACTTGGTAATCAAACAATTAATGAGAGGGAACAGAATATAAAAAACTATCTGTCCTCCTGCTATCCGGGCCGGTATGCTAAATCCATTACACCACAAGGACTAGCTAGTTATCTCATTCAATTCTCTCTACATTAGCGAGAGCCTAACTTGCGAGAACTTCGTCTTGTACTCGAAGTAGCTGACATTGTCATACATTTTGTCGACTCTTGTCATTTACTTTATTAAATTTTAATTTATAAATATTTTATTTGGTTGTGGTTTTTTATCCCACGTAAAAAAACTATCTGTCCTCCTGGCGAAAAAAATATACAATTTGCTATGAAATAGCAGTCTGTGAGTGTAATTGGTACACTACCTATAGCGACCCTTTTACCCGTAGGTATGTGCAGGTTATGGTAACAATGCATCTGCGGACGTTGAGCTCCGAGGAGCTTTACAAATGAAGTAACCGGTAAAGCTCCTCGGAGCTCAACGTCCGAATATGTATTTTCACCATAACCCGCACATACCTACGGGTAAAAGGGTCGCTATAGGTGGTGTACCAATTACACTCACACCACCATAGCTCACGGACTGCTATTTCATAGCAAATTGTATATTTTCACTTTTACTAATAAATGAGGCAGAAGTAAAAAAAAAAAAAATGTAATGGATTTAGCGGCCCGGATAGCAGGAGGTCCAGGTTCGATTCCTGGCGAGGACAGATAGTTTTTTATATTCTGTTCCCTCTCATTACTTTTTTTAAAATTTACGTGGGATAAAAAACCACCAAATAAAATATTTATAAATTAGAACTTGGTAATGAGTTTGTCCATTGTTATGTTTCATGAGTGTGTTCCCAACCAATAAAGGTTAGGCTTATTAACCTAATAAAAGGTTGAAGAGTTACTGCCATTTTAGTGTTTTAAAATTTTGTGATTTTTGGAAACTTTTCATAGCTGTATTTTAAAAACTATATATAGGATGTAATTTGTATTAAATGATATTTTCTAAGCCTATGAACCAAATTTTGTAGAAATAGCAAGGTAAAATAGATCTGTTAATTTGACATGGAATCAATCTATAGCACTGCAGGCAAAGAAAATCAAAAGTTAATATTAGTAGAACAAGCATAAATATTTATTCAGATAAGGATTTAGTTTAGGAATGCTAGCTGCATGATAACTCTTTTTTCATAATTTTAGTCATGGTGACAATTGTAAGATAAAGAAGCTTTGGTATTACAAATTAAATTTACCTTTAGAGATTTATTTATTTACTATAATAAATGTGACTTAAGAGATGGCAATGGCCAAGACATTATGTTATATTTATGAGTCATTAATTAACATTAATGGTTTTCTTTAAAATAGCTTAATATGACTCTATTAGTCACTTTTCAAGCACTGGTCTGAATACTTCTCATAAATCACTATATAATCTCCTGTGTCTCTGACTGATTTATAATCCCAAACTTTCCATGGTTGAGGAATATCTGGATCAAAAGGGCTTGGCTCAGTGAACCTGAAAGCGAAATGATTTACTCATCACATAATTACTTTAAAGCATGAGTGTCACAATGTTAAAATTTTCATTATAATACCTTCTATTATCCGTCTTCATTGGTTTCTGCAAACCATCTTCTGTTGGCGAGTGCTTTCGGACATTGTCCAACTTCGTGGCTGAACACATGTATTTCGCCATGAAGATGGACAATGTCCGAAAGCGCTCGCCAACAGAAGATGGTTTGCAGAAACCAATGAAGACGGAGAATAGAAAGTATGATAGTTCTATATTCATTGGTAGTGATAATAACCCTTTAGATTAAAATTTTCACCTCATAGCCAGGCTCCACTACTCATTCATTCCAAGTTATTATTACCCTTGGTTAAAAAACAGCATTTATGGGCAAAGGAAAAAAAAAATCAACTAATTTGAACTATTGAGAATTTAAGATTGGTTTGTCTTAATTTAAATCATATCCATGAGAATTATGAATAATTAAATATAAAAAAAGATCTTTTCATTCAGAGTAAATTATAATTTTCTATTAGTGAAGAATTATTTTACAAAACAGCATTCTTTAAAGTACGTATTTAAAAAATGGTTGTAGAATAATATAACAATGCAATATATA
>KZ808931.1:74142-97473 GCA_000696205.2 Oncopeltus fasciatus
TAAAATGTATTTATATTTCTGGATATATATATATATTTGTATATAGGATTTTGTTGGCTGATGACACGGTCATATATTTGACCTTTCCTTAGAAGTCAATAAATTCATCACTACAGTTTACTGTCAAAAGAACATGTCTTTACTATTTCCAATTTGAAAACTTATGCCAAGTATTCACCCAAAGAAAAAATCTCAATGCTCCATCACTTTATATTTATTGAAAAGGAATAATTTAAAAGGATTGACACTTCTTCAAATCTTCTAATATATTAAAGATTATTTCCAATGCAGCATGGGGCATTGATCTTAAAGGTAAAATTTTGCCCAATAAAAGGATAATCGGACTAGATAGTCCAACAAATTGGACTGTATATAACTAACCTACGGTTCATCTGACCATGGTCTATACCTTGCTCTGGGTAAATTTAGAAGTAGCCCCATGTTTAGTCATCTGGCAGAATCTTGTGTCTTTGTAATTTGTGAGTCTCCAGTGGAATATCATAGGGGTAAATTTTTGTTCAGTTATTATTATTATTCAATCTTATCATCATTCCTCTATAAGTAACTTGGGCCACTTCTGCCAATCAATAAGTTGATTAATTTATTCTTTTACAAAGAGGACCATTTTTTCACACTGTGTATGTAATATTTTTCACTATTCTACCTAATCATGTACTACGAAATATTAATACTTCAATTACAGAGATGAAAATGATTAACATAATATTTAATTTACTAAAATAAACACTATTCAAAAATATAGAGAGGTTTACACTCAAATAAGAAAAAATTAGAAAAAAAAATAATACCAGTAGCTGTTTTCAAGAGCCACTCAAAAAGACCAGTTCCACATCCTATGCTTACAACTGCTGAAATGTTCAGTCTTTGAAGAGTATGATCAATATAATTTAGATCTTCCTTTTTGGGCTTAAGCCACAATATTTGTGATTTATTCAGCTTTGATTGTAACTCCAAAACATTTTTCCAGTCACCTAAAAGTTAATAAAAAACAATTCAAAAGAGAATAAAAATCTATTAAATTAGTAGTAGAGAATTTGTTAGGGTTTTGTCAAGGTCGATAAAAAAAAAATATAATTTTTAAGAAAAATGCATTTTTTATTATCTGCCGACATTTCTGCTTACATTGTTATCAGAATCCATCTTCAGGGCTAACATGAAGGCGAGAGGGGATGTGTTGTAATCTGGATCAAGTGTTCCTCCAGGTGGCAGCAGGTCATTTCTTGCCTACATGATAGCCCTGAAAATGGCTTATAGTGTAAACCGAAACATCCGCAGATAATAAAAAATACACTTTTTTAAAAATTGTATTTTTTTGGACCAACCTCAATCGAACTCCAACAAATTACTAATAATCTCCAAGGTCAAAAAGAACTTAAATATAAAATTAGTTATTCAGAAAACAAAATATTTTATTATTAGATGATTTTTGTTGGGGTTCGATTAAGGTTGATCCGAACCCCAAGAAAATTTCTCTACTAATAACTCTATTATTTCCTTTAACGGAACTCAGTAATAGACGAACTGAAGAATTAATTTCCTGTACTTGACAAAATTCTTGACATTATGATCAAGAACTTCCCAAAATAAATAAAACTATACTCCTACATATTTTTAATAGGATGTGAGATACAAGTCAAATTCCAAATGGCGGGAAAAAGCTGTCGTCAAACCAATGCATAAACCATGAAAGGATAAACTTCAAAATAATCACTACAGGCCAATATATCTTTCAAGCTGCCTTTGTAAGTTGCTGGAGAGAATAATATAAAAGGGCCTTCTTTGGATTCCTGCGCGTCACAATCTGCTGACACCAGCTCAATGTGGCTCCAGGAAAGGCAGATCTACATTGGATCATCTTATTGCATTGGAGGCTGAGATCTTAGGCACCTTCATCGAAAAGAAAAAAGCAATTGGAATTTTCTTCGATTTTGTAAAAAGCTTAGGATACCATAAGAAGAAGCCAGTCACTCGAACAACTTCCAAAATGGGGTTTACGTGGCCAACAGCCAATTTAATCTTTCCTGGCAGAACGATTCATCAGAGTTCGGATTGGCAGCACACTCTCTAGCAGGGAAGGCTTAAATAGTGGAATTCCCCAAGGTAGCGTCCTAAGTTGCATTATCTTTATTATTACCTCCATAAATTTCAAAATACCTACAATAATTTAATGGTTCTTATTTGTGGATGATCTACAAGTTTTCTTAATACTCAGAAGTATTCAGTTTGTCACATAAATATTTTAAATACGCTGAAGAAACTAAATTCATGGGCTAAATTAAATACCTTAAAATTCTCAATGAGCAAAACCAAGTTCATCGTGTTTTCCAAAAAGAGAAACACAAGCACAGCACCCAATNATCCAAATAAAGTTTGCTTGTGGATGAGAGTATAATACAATTTTTTTTTTTTTTTTATCAGATTGAAAGTTATTGGCATTTTTATAGAAAGTTGGGCCCTATTTATTTTTTAATCCAAATAAAGTTTGCTTGTGGATGAGAGTATATGACAGTATTTTTTAATAAAGTGAAAAAATAAGGGGCAACTTAATGGTTCTTCTACCAATCTAGAAATAACACATAGGGAACTCTTTGTAAGAGAATGGAACACATCAAAATGTTATTGAATTCGTCTAAAACCCCTTATATGAGTTTCAAAATTAAAAATGAACCTACACATTTATATATTAGTTTATAAAGTATACAACTTAAGATAAAAAAAATACTAAATTCTTAGAAATAATTTAGATAAAAATTTAAATTGGAATCCACAGATAAATGAAATAAGAAAAAAAAGTGAATAAAGCTACATATGTATTAAAGAAACTTACAAGAATCTTAGACAATAAGCACATAGTAAATATACACCATATGGGATTTAGGAATCCCAGTTATAAAGGTTACCTTTGTAAGGTAACATTAAAGAAGCTTCACAGATTTTTACATGTAATTATTGAATGCATTTATTTAAAAATATAAAAGCAGGTTCTTAGAGCCATGTCTAATTTAAATGCCAGGTTATCAAGCAAAGAAAATTTTAACTACTACATCCCTTTATCCATACCATATGCTTAAACTCATTAAAAAGAATATTCGGGACTAATAAAAAAAAGGGGATAAACATTGTTATTTGGTTCACTAAAAAAATAATTTATTAACCAATAAACATTTGATATCCTTATATGAAAAAGAATTAGAGTTTGCTTAGATAGTTTATAATTCTTTATAAAAATAATCCAAGCTTAAGAAAAGTTAAAGACATTTCATAATACAATTATAAAAGAAATAAATGAAAATGAACTGGATAATTTAATTTAAAAAAATATACATATCCTTCAAATGATAAAAATATAAATTATATATTTGTGATAAGTGTATGAAGATTTTGTTAGATATTTTGATAAGGTATGCAAGTGTGTGATATTTGTATTGTACTGTGTAATAAGTTATGTTATATAAGTCATAATATGCATATTTTGAAGTATGGTATTATGTTAAAATGTATTTATATTTCTGGAAATAAATATTCTATTAGATGTGGGTTCAAATCCTGGCCAAGGCAAGCTTTTATCTTTTATTTTAAATAAATGCTTTCTCTGAGCCTTGGATATTTAGAATGGCCCCACCCTCCATGACCTTAACTGGTTTTAAGGAAGGCTAACAGTTAAAAAAAAAAGAAATATATATATATCCTATTCTAAGAAATAACTTCTTGCTAATAATGGCTTGGAAACCAGTTTTCATTGCAGCATTTGTGAACAATATTCAGATGAATTTTCATCTTTGGGGTATTACCATATTCCATCCCCTATAATAGAAATAGAGGAGTAAGAAAGTGTGCAAAGAAAACAAATTATTTACGATAAAGTAAAGTAAAATAAACTTCTTAATTATAATTCCACTTATTAATTGCCAGAATCTCTTACTGCCTTCCCAAATGTCACATTAAACAGCAAGCAGACCAAAGCGTCACCTCTGAAGCGAGGCTGCATACAACATTCTCACCTCGGAATTCCTCAATTTCTTTAGGATGTGTTGGTTTACACAATCCAAGCTACTACATATTACTATATGTAGCATACTACTGTATGCTCTCATTTCCCATAGGCTATGCTAGCATGTGGCCTTCATTCGCATTTGTCCCGTGGTATACCCCAAAGAGGGTTGGCTATAAATCCAGTATCGAAGGTGTGCTCCCTTTTGCTGTAGCTATAGTAGACAGTGGTTCCTCTTCTTTAAGATAATTGTCTGATCCATCTAATTTCTTGTATAGCAGTAAAGCCTAATTTGTGTCCTGTAGTGGGTTAAAATTAAAACAAATTTTAAAACTGATCAAACCAAAAAAAATTTTTGTGAAGAGAGGATTATCACGGATTCGGTCTTGGTAGTTAAAGAATTAAAAATTAATTTGAAACCAAAAGTTTTTATTTCAGCCAACGTTTTGGCCTGAATATGAAAAAGAAACAAATAAGAGGGATGAGATGGCTTGAGGTTTGTGGAAAATATCATTGTAGGGAAGATGGAGAATTTTTTTTTTTTTTAATGTTCATGGAAAGTTATATTTCCAAGAACCTCTAGCCACCTAGTCCATCTTATTATTACCCTACTCCAAAATTTGTTTCCTGTTCACTTCCACAACTCTCAAATTAAAAAAAAACAAAAAAAAAAACAGATGAGTTATGATGATTTAGGCTGGAATGTTGGCTTCATAAATTTCAGGCCTTCATCAGGGCTGAGTGACAAAAAAACAACATACAAAAACAGGTTTATAGTATACAATACAACACATTAATACTTAAATGAAACGATAAAACTATGTAACAACTATATAAAATGTATGAAAATTAAATAAAGAACATACATAATATATATTGTGATAGTAACATAACAAATGGGGTGATAGGGAGTCTTCTGCTCTATGGTAACTTCACTAGTCACTTGATTACACACAGTTTTATTATTTCATTTATTGATAAATAAAGTAATTATTGTTAGAATTATCTACTAGATCTTTAAATCATATTTTTTGAAAGAATTATTTTTTAAATCAGTAAAAGAAATAACTATTTAAAACAACTAACTATTATTTGCAGACCAAATAATTTAACCACCTCCATAATAAATTTGACCAAGCCTCAATTAGCCTAGCACATAACAAAAGAAAGTAGAGGAGATTTGACAGCACAGTTATACAAATGAATTTGATACAGCACTTGTTGGCTTTAGATTCATTTTTTTTTTTTTATAAAATATATAGGAACCTAATAAAATCCAGTATATGAAATGATATCAACATGAAGTCTGGGCTCCATGAGTTGTGATTTCAAGTTGCCACTGTTTTGAAAGTTGCTCGGTCATGTTTTAAATTTTGGAAATTCTGAAGTTGGTTCAATGCTAACAAGAAATGGTATTTATGGTGACTTGTGTCATAATCCTTAATTACCTATTTTGATAAAGGCTCTAAGTGCTAAAAACAATGAAGGTAGCATTCCGGTTTCACATTTCTTTTCCCTTAATTTGGCTTATTAGTTATTTCAATTTTCACAGTTTAGCAAATACAACTGCTAAAACTCAATAAGTCCTAATACATGGTATTTAAAAATTATAGAAGAAATATCCAATGCTACATTGAAATTCAGAAAATCAAAACATTAGGAGTGATGTTTATATAACAGAGAAAGTTCAAAAAAGAATATTCATTTACTAAGTTACTGTGGAATTGGCTTAGTTTATACAGTTCCTGCTTGATAGACTTTTTATTTTTATACCAGATGATTATTCCCTTTAAATTTTTANGGCGTCTGAATCTGAGAATAACCTCAGATTTTGTCTATCACGTCAACTTTTTAAACTACAGAATATCCTCAGAAATCATAAAAATCATGCATTTAGAAGAACATATAAGTAAAAACGTACCAAATATACAGTTTACAAAACATTTAATGTAAGTTAAATCAAGTTCCAATATATATGAAAAATAAGTATAAATATGTGCTAGTATTTCCTATTTGCAATTGTACTGGGCCAGCTGTTTTAGAAAATAAAATGCAGAAAATGTCAGAGAGCCAGTAAATTATTAGTTGTATGCTGACCTCTGACCTAATTAACTTCCTCGGAATAATTTTGTTACAGTGCATTTAGTATCATTATTAAAAAGTGGCTGTAGTATTTGCTGTTTTGAACATCATTATTAGACAAAAATATTAATTTTATAAATCAGTGAATAAAAAAATTAGTATGGAAAAAAATTATGAAATTAGATAGCTATAAAATTGTAGTTTGAAACAAATATTGAACTTCATTTATTGATTTTACAATTTACTTATTGAGTCATAACACATTTCAAAGATATATGTGTAATAAAATAGATTCAATAAAAATATCATTAAAATTAATTAAATATTTTCTAGCATCAAGAAAAAAAATTGTAAAATTATGCTCCTATAAGCAGAATGCTCTGACAGTAACCTAAGGAAATAAAAATAGTCCGCATTTAAGTCCACTTAAAGGTTTAATATAAAAGCAAAGGAGAACAAAGAAAATTTATGTTGGTAACCTCACTTTTATAGATAATATTTATAAAAATTATATAATCAGGTATAAAGAAATACAAGGGTGAATTTGAAGTAGCTAAACTGCAATGCTTCTATAAATTACTTATTTTCAGTAACTAAGATTAAAACTACATTGAAAATATAGCTTTCAAATAATTTTTAAAGATTTAAAGATAAGTTTATAATTTTTGAAGTTTATCTCTTTAATATAAATTTATCATGTGCTATATTTAAAAATAAAGTTGTGAACTGTTTTACTTACATTATAAATAGTTACAGTGTAAATTAATGACACTCAGCAGTGAAATACTGTTCTAAATACATATATTCATATGGATTATAGGCTGATGTATATGGACAGGAGTTCTAAACATTCAGGAATTTGATATTTTTGGGGAAAAAAGTATTCATACTGCTTGAGATTTTCTTTAATATCTTTAAAAAAATTAAAATATAAAGAAATTCATAATTAACACCTACTTATTAAAAGATAATAAAAAACAATAATTGTGTTTCTAGTCATATAGAAATATTTGAAAGATGATTCAAGCTAATCAATACCCAAATATTCTAGCTGATGGTAGCATCTAAAAAAAGAGGAGTGATGATCAACCCACCAAAATACCATTCAGATATTTTTGAATACCTTCTTAAAGACATATTTTTAAGAAAACTGATGTCAAAAAACTCTCTTTAAAATTTGAATTATCCCTTTTAAAGATCGGTGAAAACTTGAAAATAATTTTAGAAAATCCACAGTTTGAACTTCTTGTCATAGTAACAACTTGAATATCTTGGTTTCTTAAAGATAAATCTGCAAAAGTTAAGGATTTTATTATTATTTTATGAGACACCACACTTTGTGACAGTTATAAACCCATTAGATATTTTATAAAGCTATAAACAAATAAATATAACAAAAAAACTATAAAGGTAATTTTATAAGCTATCTAATACAAATTATATTTTACATCTATACTAAAAAACAATTTTTACTATAAAAAGAGACTAAAAATGAACTTCAATTAGATTTATTAAAATCTCATTAATTTTTAAATCTAATATTTCAATAAAGGCATAAGAAAGATAAACTAAATTAACATAAATAAGAGAGATTTGTGCCAATGAGTTAAGAAAGGGAGGGAATGAGAATTTGGTGGCATCTCTATACATACAGAGTGAAAATAGTTTAATTATTAAAAATTAAAATTGAAAAATTTATTTTTTCAATGTGAAACTTCTTTTCCAAAATTAATCNAAAAAAAAAAAAACTAATAGTAAAGGGGAAATGTAAGTTTGCAGTAAAAATTATGTGTAATATAAGAAAATAAAGCATAGAAGTAGAAACAAGACCTTCTTTGAAGCTTTGAGTAATTTCCTCATGGATTGAGAAATCACTTAATGTCATTACCATAATAGAAGTATTCTCCAAGAGGCTGGTTCTAAAAAGTCAATACGCTAATTCTCACCCCAGCTAATGACAGATATCAGTGTCAAAATTCAATATTCTAAGAGACAGCTCTCCCTAGGCATTAAAGGCTCTCACACACTTTTAAAATCTAGTCTGAACAAAAAAATATTGTCCCTGAAGCTATACTAAAATAGGAAACAATTGTAAATTGGGTTAGTTCCAAAGAAAGCAGATGGTTGTGTAAATGTAACCTTTTTCTACATCTTAACAACTTCTAAAAGGTTTTTATTTTTAATCTAAATAATATTTGCATGATATAAAAAATGAATTTATTTACAAATTTTTATTTTATAATAAGTATTTATAAAAATGCTCAATATTTCAAATAGTGCATATACAAATTCACATGACAATAAATTTGTTATAGTATAAATACAAAATATACATGTATGTACAAAATTAAATAGTCATTAACTAATTAAAAATTATTTTATTAAATTAAGTGATTATTTTAGGAATTAAATATAAATTTTAATTCACACCTTCATTTAAAAAATAAATAAAACAACCTTTATGTGTATACACACATGTGTGTGTGTATATGTATGTAAAATCATAGTTCCTTTTGTGCTTAATCTAATTATATAAGCTAAAACTAAATAGTCCACGTACCAATTCTGTTCTTAGACATTAAAGAAGTGCTGGAAAAATAATAAAATAAATAAATTCGGTTATAATATAACAACAATAAAATTTGCTATTATTGACTAGCAGCATACTAGAGAAGGTCTGTGATCAGCACTCTGTTATGGTACCTGCTTTTTTTTTCTTCTCTCTCTCTTTCTTTCTCCATTCTACGAAGAATACCTTATTAAAACTGGTAGTGTCCAGGATTTCATCAGGAACTTACTAGGTTATAACAAACAAAAGAGAGAAAGAAAAAAACTGCTTTGTGAGTTGAACCTGATAGCTCAGGAGCCTAGTACATTAAACATTAGATTATCCAAGCTCCCCTTCCTTAAGCAAATATGGGAGCTAAAAACTAAAAATTAATACATTGTAAAGTGACCGATACAAAAGAAGTTTCTTGAATAAATTTACATAGAGTAGTCTAACAAATTATATCTTTAAAAATTATTTCATTAACTTTAAAATTATGTTCAGTAATAAATACTATTTTATATTTAAGAGTTACAAGTATGTATTTGAAGATTTTTATTTCAGTAAAGATGAGTGTCTGTGAAATGCTTAATAGTTATTGATAAAGCTCATTCATTCAAACATTAGAAGTTAATCAGTAACTATCTTTTCTTTGTGTAATCAATGGACTGTGCAATAGTCTTTTCTCCTTTTTCAATTTTTCATTGGAATGTGACTTATCTTTTCTCTTCTATTAATAACACTGGGGAACACATTTTTTGTTGAGTTAGATCTGACTCTGTTTTTTCACTAATTCTTGGCATCTGAATATGAGAATAACCTCAAATTATGTCTATCACGTCAACTTTTTAAACTACAGAATATCCTCAGAAATCATAAAAATCATGCATTTAGATGAATGAAAAGTAAAAATGTACCAAATATACAGTTGTTTACAAAACATTTAATGTAAGTTAAATCAAGTTCATACATATAAAATTGTTTAATTAATGAACAGTACTTAAAAATTAAGATAAAAATTTGTATTTGTTGCTTTTTCTGGAGTGTTTAGTTTGTGTACATTCGTGCTTGATGCTCCAACAATAGTCAGCCATCATTAGTATGCCCCATCTACCTTGATACCTTGCTTCCATCACCCTCAAATCTTGATGGAAACGCTCACCCTGCTCATCACTCACTGCATCAAGATTGTCCGGGAAATTAGTAAGGTGGCTGAGTAAAAAATGCAATTTAATGCTCATGTTGCAACCTAGCTTTTGGAAGCATTCTAAGAGTTGCTGGACAATTTCGGAGTAAATCAATGCTCGTGTATTTCCAAGAAAGTCTTTAACATTGTTTTTTAATGCCATATCCATATTCCCCTTCTTCCAAAGAGGGAAATTCATTGAAAACTGGCCCAGGGACTTCGGCTGAATGCGGTACTGGGCGTATAGCTGATGGTAAACTAGGATACACTATTTTACATTTCTTTTTCTTGTTATATCCCAATTTTTTCACTATACAAAAGTAACGATCACTTGAATGATCTTTGGGCTTGTGCCAAATAATAGGTATACCAAATGGAAGCTTAGCACATGTTCCACACTTTATGAGGTGCCCTTGTTTTATCTTGATCACCAAGTTTCACTTTAAAATTGACAAAATATGCTTGTCAGACTGATGTTTGTCCTTAGACTGGGAATGATAAAACAGTCACATATATAACAAAATGAATCGGGGCTGTTTTTGCACTTTCGACGTGTAGGAGCAGAGGTAGCCATAAGGAAACGTTTCAGTTCAAACACACTATGTAGTTCTGCAAACTTTTGTAATGAAATACTAAATACTGCTTAATGACACACAACGTTTCACTACAGTATAACAGACATAAGTAAACAGGCAGGTCTAGACCAGCATGCGCCCCACCCCCATAGAAACCGAACGTAACGTGATAAAAGAAAACTGAAAAGTTTTGAAACTAGCATGCCTAATTTTAAAGAAAACAGCTAAAAAATCGAACTCAACAGAAATTGTTTCCCAGTATAATCTATAGGCTTATTTAATTTCTGAATTCTGATTACTCCTGTTATATTATTAATTGCACTAATTCTCCTTTTCTTTTCTTTTCTTATAGTAAATGCTCATTGTATTGTATTATTTATTATTTTAATTCTTAATTGGACTGTGCTTTTATCTTGTACACTCTTTTTATAGAGACAATTTGATTTATTTTGAAAAAAATAATTAAACTGAAATGAGGAAAACCACTTTTTGTACCTTTGAATAAAATCTTAGATAAGGTATAATTGTAAAGAAATTCTACTGAACCTGAAAGTAAACTAGAAATTATTGGCAAAAGTAGAGCTGGTCATTCATTCCAGCTCTCCTTTTACCAATAATTTCTAGGATCACTAATTTTTTGCCAAGTTCCAAAAAGGATCACAAATATTATTTTATTAACATATTTTTAAAATGATTTAAGAGATAGTATAATCACACTATTTATTTATTGGTTCAATTTGCTCCGTAATTCTATCTTGATAAGGAAGTAAAATAATGAAGTACAGATATTCATTCCATCACGGTATACTTAGGTATATTAGAAAGAAAAAAATATTAAATCTTTAATAAAAACTGATGCTATAGCTTTATTTTTTTAAATATATTATTTTTTTAATTTAAGAGATTTTTGAAACCGTGAGCCTATTTTATTTCATGAATCTTTTTTGTTACTTATTACATTAAATTAAAGAGAACAGAACATGATTAAATTAGTGTTATTTTGGGGTGATAAAATGGCTGTATTTCTTATTTATTAATATTATTGACTGCCAGGCTCACACCATCATCAGGTACTAAAGAGTGTAGTGAGGATGACTCCCCTCAGTATCTCAACGAGAACCGACCTATCCCATTAACAAGAGCATTAGTAATTTTAACACATAATTTTAAAATAGAATAATTTTAATATAATTACGTTTTTTTAATCCAATAACATACTTACACATCTAATGCATTAAAAAAAAGTAGATTCATTACATTCTGAAAATAAAAACTTCACTCTGTTCAAAAGCAATATGAGTAATTATTAATAACTTATGTTTTAAAGTGACAAAAGGTTTGTGCAATGTTTACAAGTATATAATAAAATATATGTAATGCAATAGCAAAAATATTGCTAATTCTAATAGAATTAAAGAACTTATTAGTAATTCTTACTCTCTACTAATAATTCTAAGTATATATAGACAATGAAATAGCAATGGGAACAATTTTTTTTATAATTAACTCCCTAGGTGATATAAAGTAACAGTATTTTTTAATGTTTTTTCACAAACAATTTATTATTTTTAATTAGACTAAGGATTTTAAAGAGTAATGATTTTTAAAGAGACAAAATAAAAATAAAAATTATATGACTTAATGAACAAATACAAGAATAACTTACATATTTTTTCATAATTCTATGGTGTTAATTATTAAATTATTATTAGTAGAGAATTTGTTGGGGTTTGGTCAAGGTTGTTCCAGGTGGAAAAAAGAAAACATTACAATTTTTTTTTTAAATGGGTTTTTTTTTTATCAACAATCAAATTTTCGACTAATAATCTCTATGGTCTATTTTTGCCAAATAAATTAGAAATAAAATGGAACAGATATTCAATATATTTAAAATAGCAACTGAGCAATTCAAGAAAGTTGTATTATTAGCAGACAACTGGAACTACTGTAAAGTTGGTAAGAAATGCATTGAAGTGGTCTGAATTTATAAAAACTGTATTCATTCACTTAGATATAATTTCCAAGCAGGAGTTTTTGTATAAAAGTTTTCTAAAAAAAAAAAAAAAATGAATAAATAAATAAATAAAAATAAAAACATATTTGCCGATTGAATTTTAATGAAGTTTTATTTTGAAATATTTTATTTTAAATAAACACAATTTCTAATTGACAAAAAAAGAATACTTAACAACATTGGTCAATGACATGTTAGTTTCTAATTTAAAAAACAAAATAGATTTATTAATTGGAAATGAAAAAGTATTAGTTTTATTCTTAGGATCTCGGCTACTAAGAATAAAACTAATTATTCTTATAATATATCAAGCTTGAGAAGACAAGCTGAGTCTGACCCACCTTTACAATATCAAAGGGTTAAATCAATAACTAAATAGCTTAATTTGCTTTAAAATATCTCCATTCTGCAAAAGTAAAACTATACAAAAGAACAGAGAAACTTTAAATATAAATGTACAAAATAGTCTTAACAACAAATTTGCTCAGGCTGCTAATATTAACTTGACTCAAAATGCTATCTGTCCTTTTTGCTTTCAGCATTAATAGAAGATGGTTGAACTTCAGATTTTGACTCATTTTCCTTTTTTATAAACTTTTGAGGCAGTACTTGGAAAAGTAATGACAAAGCAGTTCGTACCAGACCTTTGCGTTCACCTTCTTCAGATACCACAAACCTGAAAAAAATATCAATAACCAATAAATTATTATTTTACACACACATATATGTATAATATATATATATGGCCTCCNTCAATTTTATCAAGTATATGCCTAATTACATTAAGAAAAAGGAAATATATATATATAATATATATATATATGTAGTTGAAAGGAATAAAACTCAACATATTCTTGTTCCATAATTAAAGAAATATTTTAGAAGTTAAATCGAGAATTGTTAGTGAACCTTCCTAAGGTACAATAAAGAATGAAATGTAGCCCAGGTTCCTAAGGTACGTGGAAAATGAAATGATTCCCCTCTATGCCTTTAAAATCAAGGAAGTTTCACTTTTAAGGGGTGAGAGACTTCAGAGAAATTATTTAAATGTATTATGATGGTACATTTTAACTAAGAAATTGCAATATACTTTCTTTTGAAAGAAAAATTAAATATGGTTAGGTAGAAAATATTTAAATTATTCATCTTTTACATTATAATATATAAAATTAAAATCCAAATAGAGCTTATTATAATGTGTAATAATGCCCCACTCTATACTAATTTAATTTAGCAATTCACTTCCTTGAATTGTTAGATAATGAAACAGACTGCAATTTACTAAAAACTTTTTAATAACAACATTGAGAGAGTCTGAGTGTTACTGAAATGTTAAGGAGGAGAAACTTCCAAACAGACCCGAGTAGATATTTCCAATTCTGAATGGGTCTGCAAACAAGAACTTGTGTCTGCAAGTACGAACTATTATATAGAACTGTCAGAAAACCAACCCATACTCAAGTATAGTTAGTCCCTGTCAGAATAACTTGCCTTAAGACACAATGTGTATCTATGTATAGCAAACATTTAAAAAAATATTTTAAGGTAAAAAACAATCTTCATTTAGACTCATAAGATTAGAATCATTTAGATTAGAAAGTAAAGTTTCCACATTGAGAAAAAAAAAAATGATTCCATTGAATTTAAATGTATAGGATAGGATAACAAAGAAATTACCCTTATTTCAATGTAATCAAATCTTTCTTAATATATTCTGAACTGGAAAAGTGGTAAGATAGGTTGAAATATTTTAAAATAGCAACTAAAGGCACTGGAAGGGTTATAAAACACCTAAAATTTATTAAATTGTTTAAGTCTCTAATGAGAAAATCGCAATAAATGGGAATTTTTATTAAAAGAAGAAAAACTAACTAATATTTTTTTTCAACCATATATTCTGAAATATATATTTAGCACTCGCTTTTCCAGAGAATAATTTCTTTCAATACAATGAAACATTAACTGAATAATTATATTGAAAACTGGGCTATAAAAATTCTGACTTCTTCTACTGGTACTTTTATACTATATGTATAAAAAATAAGTTAAATATAAATATGGGGTTTAACATGTGTTTTAAATTGAGCTTGAATAAAATTAGTTATTCATCACCTTTTAGTTGTAATATTATGTAGAGGACCAAATGCCAGAGCAACTACAGTACATGCTAAACAAATAACATTGTATGGCATTGAGAAATCAGGTGTAGCAAGTGATATAATAAGAGTTTCTGTTGTTAATCTTTCTTCATAGTACGGCCGACTTGCATTGAAGCTAAAATCATAAATATTGATGAAAATAAAATTATTCTATGCATAATGTAAGATTGAAATAATATTAAGTAGTACTGAAGTAAAATGATAATAACAACAATAGTAATATTTTTTCTCCACCTTACAACGGGTCAAAGAAACCCAGGATGACCACATTTTATAGATGGGTTTAACAACCCACAGAATATTAGAGAAGGTGTATGGCCACAAAAGCATTCTATCAATAAAGAATGGTTCCTAATTAGACCTGGATGTTCCCAGTAACATACCAGGAGTTCTCAACTCATTAAAACAGAAGAACGGATAGAAAAAATATTATTCAATTTTTTAAATATTGTAATTTGTTTTGGTATTTAATCCCACATTAGTTTTATTACAATAAATGCAAGGGAATAGAACAAAAAAATCTTACTACTTCAGTGGGGACTCGAACCTGGATCTCCTGCTTACCAGGCTCGCCGAGGCTAGCTAGATGATTTATTATATTCCCTGCACTCTACAGGGAGTCTAAACCCCCGAGCAAGACGCATATATCGTCTTATGCTAGAAGGATCTAACATTGTTGGTTTTTTAGTTCTATTCCCTTGCATTTATTGTATAATATTATTCTGTGAGTATTGAACCTGGGACCTTTAATTAAGAAGTTCGGTTGCATAACCACAGGTCCCTGGTATTATTATTAGTACACATGCCCTTAATAATAATAATATTTTTTTTATTTCCAGTAACCCATTTAAATTTTGTAAATAATCTAGATATTTTTTCAAATCTGATATGTGTTTATAAAGATATGAATGTATCTATTAACAATTCAATTACAACTTAAACAATAAAAAAACAACATAAATTTTTATTTTAAAAGTGTAGGATGAATGATAAAACTTTATATATATTTAAAATATATTCATACTCTGGACAGACTGAAATGAATGCAGCGCAAAAAAGTTCACTTCACTTTCTGACACAACAACAAAGACCCAACACCAGCACTTGTCATAGAATTCAACAAAAATTTCAAATTTGTGAGGGTTCGGTGAAGGTTGATAAAAAAATTCAATTTAAAAAATTTATTTTTATATTTATTTATCTTATTTATTTTTTTACTACCTGCTGACATTTTGGCTTACATTGTAAGCCATCTTCATAGCTATCATGAAGGTGAGAGGGGACATATTGTCACAATTATTATTATTTGGAACAAATTTCCATGACTCGCAGATGAAAAGCACACAGACACCAGATTTTAATAAGGTGCCAAGATACTTTTCATGCATCCCCTAAGTACTACTTCTAGGTTACAAAAATAATCAAATAAAATAATTTAAAAAAAAAATCTAAAGTAACTTGACAATTACAAAACCATAAATAATGATTTTTAATTTAGATGTATTTCCGTGCTTATAGTAATTTAATCTCTAAATAATTAACTTATGATTTCTTTCTCAATTTTTTTTTTTTTTTTTTTGCTGTGTTAGCCTCCCTTGCAACCACTTATGGTCATTGGAGGGAGGGGCTATCTACAGGTTGCCTCCCCATTCTAAAAACCCACGGCTCAGGACAAGCTTCTATTTATAAATAAAAGATTGACCTGGGCGGGATTTGAACTCGCAGCGTCAGGATTGCGAGACCCGAATGGATTCCCTGAGCTAGCCTGGTGCCCCAATTCTTTCTCAATTAAGAATGATAACATCTCACTATCATTTACGAATTAATAATATTTTTAAAAGTTCTTACAACAAAATGAAAAAAATTTTTTTTTACCTAGAGGCAAATAAAGTAGAATCAAATGGAATGCCAGTGTAATTCCGAGCAACAGGAAGGAAGGCTGTGATAGATGCGGCTCCGGCATAAAACCCATGGTGAGCATCTGGTGGATACTCTTGCCATTTAAGGAATGTGTAATCAAATTGTATATATACAGATGTTACAGATCTAGGAGGCAACTCCAGGACCAGCTCCAATTGATATGGTCGCTCTCGTTCTCGTCCAGGGCTGTACACAGTCTGAACTTGAAGAAAATTTGAATTAACAGACTGAAATATTAATAATTATTTAATAATAATTTGAAAATTAAATTATTGTCAAAACCAATTTATGGTTGAAAAACCTTAATACGGATCGAAGATTACCTTCTCACTCTTCTTTTNATTATAATACTCTTCAGAAAATATCTAATGAAGCATGAAATAAAAAGAAAGAAAAAAATAAAATAAAATTAGACTCTTCAATTGGATACTTCTGAGGAAAAAAAAAAGAGAAAAAAAGAGATAGACCATTCTAAAGAAGTATGTTTGTATCTTAATAAGCCTGGCTTAGGTCAGAAGAGCAGAACATACTAAGGAAGTATTCCTAACAGTAATTTTAAAGCTCAGTGCTGAGCACTTTAAACTGGATCAATAAATCACAAACATGATTTTTATGCCATAAATTTAAGAATATCTGAACATTTATGGTCTATGATATGTAAAAATTTATGAAACAGATATGTTGTGAGGAGAAAAAATAACTAAAAGAGAAAAAATACTTGAGTGAAATGAATTAGTTAGTGAGGTGGGATTGGTCGAGGATTCGGTCTAGGGATTTGAATAAATAAAAACTAATTTGTAAACCAAAAAGTTTTTAATATTGCCAAACATTTCAGACTTAATTTTGGGCCTTCTTCAGTACAATGGGGATGATAGATGGAGAGAGTCTTCTACATTAGGGTAATAAGTTACCCTAATGTAGAAGACTCTCTCCATCAAGGCTGCTAAGACTTAGATCATGATTTAGTATTCCTAAGTTTGACTAAGATCTAGACTCTAGACATTGCTCAAGGGTTTTCGGATTTTGCAGTGAACCCACTTTTCATCACAAGTGACAATCTTTCAGTAAATTTCATATCAGAATGGTTTTTCAATGAATTTTCACTAATTGTTAACCTCTTAGCTCATTGCTGAGGTGTAAATTTGGGAGAGACCACTCTAATGTGTGACAGTAATTTTTTTTTTTTACATCCCTATAATTATAAGACTGATATTTATTTGAATGAATATTTGAAAGATATTTCTGTTTATAGAATGGATATCTGAAAAATATTTCTGTTTTTGTCAAGAGTTTATGATATTTTATTTTAAATTTAGAAATATGAAAGAGTTATAAATAGTTTATTTTTTGTTAAACTTGAAACTTAAAAAATAAAATAAAAATAAGGTGCTAAATGGAGGAGAAAGATGAACTGCTGAGGACAACCAGCTAGTCATAAAACAGGAGGCAACTTTTGAGAACTACTAAAAAGTTCAAGTAATCCAGAAAATGACAGAAAACTTTTGACATTAAAAAACTTGTAAGAGGTACATTGGATTCTTAGTAGACACTAGCTCTGCTGTCACCAAGTTTCCCCTCTCATAACAGGCCTGTCTTATATAATTTTATCAAATCTTAAATAATTAAAAATTAAGTTAATTAAATAAGAAAATACAACTTTATATTATAATAAATACATGTAACAAAGTTTACAAAAGCCAGGCATTATCCATAGCTTTGAAAAAAAAAAAAAAAAATTGTTGGATATGAATTCAATTGCTCTTAGAGTCATCTTAGCCAACAGTTATAGTTTTAAAGGTTAGCCAAAGGTAATTTCTAATTTTAAACAGGAATACATTGGTCATAATAATCAGGATTTGCTGGAATTATAAAATAACTATTCAGGACAGAAAATGGTTTTTGAAAGTCGATAGAAAGTTTTTGCCAATAGTTTGTATTATATGATGAAGGTAAAAATTGAGTAACTATCACAATTAATTGGAACCTAGACTACCATTTGGAGTTACAGGCAATTATTTTAGTTTATTTTCCGAGAAAATAAGCAACTGAGTTCATTCTGAAAAATCACGTATTTCATGATACGTAAAATTGATTAATATAAAAGCCTGCGAGAAACAGCAAAACAGAATTTGAATTTAAAATTTAAAATTTAGGTACAATCTGCATCAATGAGCTGATCCAATAAATCTAAGGGATTCCAAATCGTCTATTCATCTTTTAGAACACAAAAAAAATCACTTTTAGAATTGTCAAACTTGAATGTATTAATTGTTTTAAATGGTATTTTAAATGAGTCGAGGAGTTTGATCACTGAGTAGATTGAAATTAGTTTTAATTCAGTGGAGTATTTTGATTTTAAAATTATGGGAAAGTACTCCATCTAGGTGAAAATACTAAATTTTATTGCCTCAGACCTAAAACAATGGCTGAGTTGCAATCACTTTTAGAATTTATTACAATATAAAATTGCATTAAATTTTACTGAACACTAAATAAATTTAATCTATTATTAAAAATAACCTATCTTGAGTGTGGGATAACAGTTACACATTGTTCATGTAGCTCTATATATTTATATAATGTTACTGTAAAATTTTTATAAAATTCTGCCCAAACCATAAGCTTAGTAATTATTTTTACAGCTATTATTGCAGTTAAAATGTTTTTTAACTTTTCTATTTGTAAAACATTATCTGCTAAATCTCAAAAGTTATCTAAAATATTTTTTTAGTTTCAAATATAACAATGGCAATAAATAAATTAATTAAAATTATTCATGTTTATATTAATTCGATTTTTAAAATTGTTATTTAACCTCATCTAAAACAACTTAGGGTCATAAAGGGAGGAGGCTATCTACATTCTAATATACGGGCTCTGGGCAAGCTTTTATTTATTGATAAACGATTTGAACCTGAAATATCAGGATTACGGGATTCTAAAGGATTCCCTTGCAACCCTGCTGCCCTTAAATAGAGAGATGCCCTTAAACTGATACCAGTCCTACATCTCTAAGAAGCTTACATTTCAGTTGGATTGAAGATTCCTCAATATTCTACGTTCACCTGAGAGTCTTATTTATTTTTATTCTTATATAGAATTTAAATTTTAGAGATATTCTAAGTTTTATCATAATATGCCATATAGAGTTTTGGTAATTAAGGTATAAACGATGCTTCTTCACAGGTCTCTCAGAGGATTTCCTGTGTGTGATGAATAACATATAATACATATAATAATAATAATATAATTGATACTGTTGTTATACATACTTGGTTTAAGCTCTTTCCCATCAGACAAAACTTTCAAAGTGTGGAGGTAGACAGAAATAAACCATGGAATAGCTTCTAGAAGAATGACTTTGATTTTAGTCCGATATCTGTTATGAATTCTAGTTTTTATTCCTCCAAATTCCTGTCCATATCCTACCAATAAATATTATTTAAAAATACACAAAATAATAAAGTATATACTAAAAACAAATATGAATAAAATCTAAATTATTCTACTATAGTTAATTTTCTTCTTTATTTAATATGGATTTAAAACTCCATTAAACATAGTTTTTTTAGAATAACATTCTTCTCATATGAGATGTGACTATTAAATAACAAGACTGATGCTGCTACAGAAAAACTATGCATGTGCCAATTACGAACCACCAACAGTTGTGCAGCATAAAGTATTTTCTTTTGATTGCAGCTCCTCCCGTGTTTGTCTAGAAATCAGTCTGGCCATAACCTACGTTTATGTAAGAGGTGTTTGTGTCGTATGGCAGAAAACATGATAAGTGCAATAGTAGAGCAACAAATTGTCATGAAATTTCACATGAAATTAATAAAACCACTACTGAAACTTATCGTTTATTAAAAAAAGTTTATAGTGATGAATGATTATCATGTGCACAAGTTTTTGAGTCATTTAAGAGCTTCCGAGATGGCCGAGAAGATTTTGGAGATGATGAATGCACGGGTCGCCATTCCACGTCCAAAACTAATGAAAATATCGAAAAGGTTGGTCATCTGGTTCGATCTGACCATCGGTTAACAATTCATGAGATTACTTCAACTGCTGTAATTGATGAAGAATGCATAAGGCTAATTTTACATAACAATTTGAACATGCAAAAAATGTGTGCGAAAGTGGTGTCTAAAATTCTCACAGTTGAACAAAAAGAAGCTTATAGACTTTAGAAGCTATTACAAATGACCCGAACTTCTTGGAAAGAGTCATAAAATGTGACAAATCTTAGTTTTTCATTTACTATCCCAGAACAAAACGTCAATCCATGCATTGGAAGAGTCCAACTAGAGCAAGGATGATCGCTTTTTCTCCATTCATGGGATTGTGTACCTTCACTGGGTTCCTGAAAATCAAACTATTAACCAAAATTACTACAGTGAGGTGCTTGCTCAACTTCGCAAAAGAGAAAGGAAAAACTACCCAAATTTTGGAAGAACAAGTCATAGGTTCTCCATCATGACAACACGCAAGGTCACAATGCAATATCTGTCAAGATGTTTCTAGCCAAGTACAACGTCCCACTTTTAGATCATCCGCCTTATTTGCCTGAACTGGCACCTTGTAACTTTTATCTGTTCCCTAAGGTGAAATCTACATTAAAAGAAAGATTTCAGTCTGTTGAAGCTGGTGAAAGAAAAAGTGGTACCCTTCATGCAGGAGCTCACAGAACAAGACTTCAAGCACTGTTTCGAACAGTGGAAAATTTGCATGGAGCTCTAAAAGGATAGAAGAGGGGTGTATATTGAAGGTGATAAAAACTAAATATGTATAAATTTAAAATAAAATATTTTACAGCAATAGACTCTTTATTCAATAGCCTCGTATTATTGCACTTATTCACAGAACTATTGAGAAATTTGAATATTTTAAATTTTATGCATAGAAAAATCAGTATTACTTCTTATAGCTGGATATCTAAAAATGAATTAATTAGCTATTAATATAGTTAGTAACATTGTTAGTACATCATTTGGATTTTATGTCTTGAAATAAAATTATTGTAAGTTTTTTAAATTATAAAAATCTTTATTTATTATGTATTGCAAATAAAACATCTTGAAATTTGATGGAATAGTATATACAAACAAACGAATATAAACATATATATGTAAAAAAAATTAAATGTCACTAGGCAGAGAGGAAATAAATGTCACTGGGCCAATTGATTGGAATTGGTAGACATCATTCAGTTTAAAATAATTTTCTAGAGAACCTTTAATAGTAGGGGAAGCATTGGGTTGAATGGGTGATAGGATGATTCATAAGTGGGTAGTTTGAAGGATACAATTATGGAGGTCGCCCAGGAAAAAAACTATTTTATTGAGGAGATTTTGAAGTATTAGCTCATAGATTAAACCGGATGCTTTGAGTTTAGGCAGATGAATAATTATATACTTGACCACAGAAGGGATTACTACCATAATCGACAAGGACATTAGTAATGGAGTGTCCAGTGATTCCTCAACCTCTGTGCTATTGGACAAATTATCAGCATCTGAATGAATTGTGAATCTTTGCTTGAGGTGTTGAGTAAACATTTGGGCCATGTCGTTGGAAGAGGCCCAGGAACCTTCTCCTCAATCCCCTTGGGTAGAAGGCACATGCTGTTTCAAAATTCTGCGAGAGGCAGTCCAAAGGGATTTGTCCGCAACTGAGAAGATATACAAGTAAGCATTAAAAGCCTTATTTTGTAAAACACCTAGTTTTTGTTTTACAAAATGGGATAGTTATTTAAACTTCTTACAATTTGAGAGATGTCTATACGACTGGAACACGGCTCTAGCTTGATGCTTAGTCAGTATGGGGTTTTTAATTGTATCTGGGAGGGGCTAGCAAGTATGAATTTATAATGAAGTGAGTAAAAGTGGGTTTCAAATTTTCCTTCCAAAAGTATTGTTGAATTTGGATGGTAAAGATCTGTACACCATCGTCAAACTTTCGAGGTCTTCAAGGAGGTTTTGAGGTCAAGAGACTCCTCTAGTAGAGTTCTAAACATTGGCCAGTTGCCGGGAAGAGTATTTGCCATGGTATATGTGGATTGGCTTTTTATTATGGATAGTGGCAATTGTTTAATGTGGAATAAAGTGAAAAGAGTGTAACAGGAAACAGCATCATACAGAGCACGACCACAGGAGTTGGTTGTTCTCGAGCCCCATTGCAAGAGCTTTGCATTATAATCTCTACTGGAGAGGAGTAAGCTTGATTTCAAAAGATTTATTATTGTTAAGTAGAAAGAAGATTAATAAATTGTAGCTCTAAATAACATTCACCTAATAATAAATTTAATTTTTATGTTACAAAGGAAGTAAAATCATAATATGAAATGAAAAAAGATCCATATAGAATATAAATTTTTTCAACTTTGCTTGGTTCCAAAAAATTACTCTTGAAAAATGCATTTCTCATAAAAATAAAAGGTTTAAAGAATAGTTATCTCTCTTGTTCGCGCCGTAATCCTCCATTTATCAGTCCCGAGCGCCCTAATCTCGGCACGGGACTGACTCACCTGAACTCGCAACCCTTATCGCCTCTCACAGGAGACACTCTGCTTCCAGCTCTCATTGGAGAACTCTGCTTCCAGTTTCCCGAAACCACTCTGCTTCCAGTAAATACAAAGTGTTTTAAAGTATAAAAGTCTTAGTATTTCGTGCCGCCTTATGCGCCTCCAATTCATAATACAGTCCACTTCTCTTCGTTCACTCACGGCTGCCACGCATTCCCAGAAGGTAAGTGCTCTGAATTTTTGGGTTTTTCTCTTGGCCGAGTTAGAGACCTTTAATTTCAGGGCCGCTTTGGAGGAAAAACTGCAGAT
>KZ808931.1:98080-109747 GCA_000696205.2 Oncopeltus fasciatus
TATCTGTCCCAGCCAGGAACCTTGTTTCCTGGCTGGGACAGATAGATTTTTTTATTCTATTCCCTCTCATTAAGTGTTATCTCTCTTTGTTTTTAAAGCATTTTGTTCCATTTTAAAAATGGGTTTTAAGTATTAAGGCCTTATTAACCTTCCACTAGGTGCTAAGGCTTTTGTACCACCACCAGGTGCTTGGCGTATTTTGGACAGTGTACAACTTTTTCTATTTCATTTCCTCAATGGTACTTAGTGATGATTCTATGATCTAAAATTATAAATTTGTTCATTTATAGGCTAAAAATAGTATTGTAAAAAAAACTTTTTATACAAATTTATTTAAAATTATATAAAAAATATACTAACTAAATGAGTACAACATTTACAGTTAATAAGAATAATTTTTANTCTTTATAAATATTTTATTTGGTTGTGCTTTTTTATCCCACGCAAATTTTAAACAATTAATGAGAGGGAATAGAATAAAAAAATCTATCTGTCCCAGCCAGGAAACAAACCTGGATCTCCTGCTATCCGGGCCAGTGAATTTACCAATTATGCTACCAGGATGAGCTAGATATCTCATTAAATTCCCTCTACACTAGCGAGAGCCTAACCCACAAGAAAGACGAGAACTTCGTCTTAAACTCGAAGGAGCTGACATTATCAAGCTATTTGTCGACTCTCGTCATTTACTTTATTTAATTTTTCTTTATAAATATTTTATTTGGTTGTGGTTTTTTATCCCACGTAAATTTTANCTAAGGCTTTTGTACCACCACCAGGTGCTTGGCGTATTTTGGACAGTGTACAACTTTTTCTATTTCATTTCCTCAATGGTACTTAGTGATGATTCTATGATCTAAAATTATAAATTTGTTCATTTATAGGCTAAAAATAGTATTGTAAAAAAAACTTTTTATACAAATTTATTTAAAATTATATAAAAAATATACTAACTAAATGAGTACAACATTTACAGTTAATAAGAATAATTTTTAAACAATCAAATGATTTATAGGAAATATTTTTATTTTTAACTTACTAAGTAGGTATATAGTAAACACTTTCGTCACACCCAATTAAAAAAATCATAATTGAAATTAAATTTCAAGAATAGCACTAATGAACACTGGCAGTCGATGCATACTATTTAAAAAAAGTTTCAGTACCAAATGATATACTATACACTATGTATTAAAAAATATGAGCAAATAAAACATATTTATTATTTACATAATTATTATTTATCCTTACAAAATATATTATGAACTGCCTTTATTAACACCTTTTATGGCCTGAAAGCAATCCTCACATATTATTTTGGAATGTTTCCAAAACAATTTTCACATGTTTTTGTTGTATTCGATTTTTTTTTTCTTTTGAGTTTTCTTATACAAATAACCTCTAAGTCGCTTTTCTTGGGCACTGTATCTGAGGATGTAGCAGTCTATTCAACAGCTATTTTTGGATAGTGAACATTTAGAAAAGCTTTCAAATTTATGGGGAGGTTTCATATCTTTGACTTGGTGTACAAATGTTCCTTCATTGATTCCTGAGCTAGATTTTGAGAATTATATTTCTTCGAACAGAAGCTTCTGGTGGTGTCGCTGAACTGAACAATATCTGATCCCTGCCACATTCATTGTGATAAAAAATTACCATAGGCCATCTTTTTGTCTTTCTTTTGACCGAGTAGCTAGAGCATTATTTATCTATTGCATCAACTCCTCCTTTGGTTGTATTGTAATGCATAATTATTTCTAATGCAGTTTTTTTTTTTTTTTTTTTTTTTTTTTTTTTTTTTTTTTCACCGTATGTATTATTATTAGATGTTTTTTGTTGGGGTTCGATCAAGGTAGATCCAAAAAGATACAAATTTTAAAAATGGGTATTTTTTAAAATTGGCATCTTTTTGGATCTACCTTGACCGAACCCCACCAAAAAACATTTAATCATAATTTATTTCTGGTTTCTTAGTTTCTTGGTCAATTTCATTGTTGTTGTGTATGGTTGAAATCAATACTACACATTTATTTTTCCTTGCAGTATAAGAACCCATCATCTCTTTTTGGATGGCGAACCGAGAACTTCCTAGTTTATTTGGCAAAAGAGAGAGAGAAAAAAAAAAAAAAAAAAAAAAAAAAAAAAAAAAAAAAAAAAAAAAAAAAAAATAGTCGTTTCATTTTTTCTTAGGGTGCCTAGGAATGTAATTTACTTTGCCAAAAGGCTCTCAGCTAACTTAACACTTGAATAACAATTATCAGTGATCAAATTTTGGTTATGGTTTACAATAGGTTCTAAAAGACTGTAGACAATGTATTTTGGCTTATCTGAACATTGATGTGGACCTGAAGGTTGAGTCCCCATGTACACTTCCATGTTTCCTGTAAAATACATTTTCACGTTGCTCAAAGTAAAAAAGTTTCAAACCATAATTGGCTGGCTTCGATGGGATGTACTGTATGAAATAACAATGTCCTCTAAAAGAAACTAATGTCTCATCAAGTCAACAATTTGCTCATTTGGTAGGAATCTGTATAATTACGATTCTGTATAAATTTGTCAAATATTGAACGAATTGGAGCCAATTTATCTGTTTTTGGCCTCTTCACTTTTGTTGAAAGATCATCAAATCACACACATTGTAGCAAGAAAAGGAATCTTTTGCAGCTCATCAATGCTCTTGCAATTTCTAAACCTGTTCTATCTGCCAACCATATTTCCAGTAGATAGAGAGAGAGTAGGGTATTGCATTTCACCCCAATCGAGTATAAAAGCCCCATCAGAGCTAAGATTTCCACACTAGATGTGGTTTAGCAGTTTCTCTCCCTGGCATATTTCTCTTTGATAATTAATAAATTATAAATTCACATTTTTCTGTTATTTTATTTCTACAAGAGGGGTTAATTATTTTTATGAAATATTCCAGTTACCTATTTCATGACTCTAGTGTATTCTGTGAGATATACGGCACCGGAGAAATAGCTGTGCAGAGAAAATACCCTGTGCTTATCAGGTCTTCTGAGCCCTCAGGTATTAGCTTATCTTCCGCTAACTCACTATCTTCATAAGCCCTCTTCCCCCACCAGTGCCCTACAGGCCTTATGTATAACTCAATTAGGTATTTCTATTTTTACTTTTAAAAAAATGAAAAATACAACCTTTTTTTTTTCTCAAATAAAAATGCACGTGCATATTAAATATTTTCAAATAGATTTGAAATCGGTTTGTCTTTATAAAATTTATATTCATTTGTGAATATCGGTCCCATTCGGTACAACTAGAAGACATCCCTTGAGTACTTTAAGATCTTTCGGATGATGATGGCCTTCATAATTTTTCTAAAAAATGTTACTTACATCCGATATTGATGAAATAATAGATAATAAAATTGCTCTACTCTGAAGACAATTGTATAAATATTTATGAAGGAAAGCTATTTTCCATACAAACTAAAATATTAGTAAAAATTTGTATTTTATTAACAGCTATAATAATAAAGGGGAACTTGAGAGAATATCTGTAATTCAACGTTAGATGTACTGCAGACGGCAGGTGACAACTGTACATTGGACAACTGAAATTCACTTTCACCCCCTATTGTAGGGGGATGAATAGCAGATAGAATAATTTGAACCCAAAAAAGTCAATGAAAATTTCCACTTCCTGATAATAATGAAAACACCTGACTGTCATCTAATGGAAGGGTTAAGATTTTAAAACAAAAGAGAGGTTTATGATGGTTACAGCCAATGATTCATTTTTGAAGGTGACAAAGACTATGTCTTTTTGCTGAGCTTCTAGGGGATTTTCATTGATTTCTGGAATGAATCTATGCTTAAAAAAGTAAATTATAGCAATGGAAGAACACACTAAACTAACCAGTTAATGCTCTGTCTGCTGATATTATGGGTGGACTTCTATGGCTTATCTTGGTAAGAGGTCCTTTAAAGTATCTCATTTCAATGTTATAGAGGCCATTTAGACCCATGACTTTGGTATCAAATACTGCAAATGTCTCAGATTGACCACCACGATTGCTTTTGATGACTTGGTACAGCTGAGGTTTTAAGGAAAAACCAGGCCCAGTCTGAAAAAAAAAAAAAAAAAATTAAAATAAAAAAGAGGGTTTTATTAAGTCAGTAATCTATACTTCCACTTGCTCAAGTAATAAAATATCAATTATAAATGCTAGAAATATATTATGATTTTAAAGTATAGGTATTTTCAAAAGCTAAGTACAAAACTTCACACAATTTTTTATTTTTTGGTGTTTTGATTCCAAGATCCAAGATCTCATATTCAGAATTTAAAATATATCAAAAAGCATTAAAATAATATAATAGAAAAACACAACAACAATTTTAAAAATAACTAGAGAGAGTTAACTACATGTTTGTACATGTGTATTTAACAACAAAGTACAAGTTTTAAAACACACAAATGATGGACTTTTCTAAGTCAGAAACCAAAGAAGTAATGGGAGGTATATTTTGAATGAATGAACTATATATATATTATTCTATTCCCTCTCATTAATTGTNTATCAATTAGGCAAATATACAAAAGAAATTAATAATTAAGAAATATATTCAAAAATATAGTTAACATAGAAAAAAATTATGTCATTGGATTAATGAAATAAAAGTAATTACATAAATGGTAATTATAACTTGTAAATATAGTAATTACATCCATAGAAATTGAATAAATTTATTTTACTATAAATATATTGAATAACATATCAATTAGGCAAATATACAAAAGAAATTAATAATTAAGAAATATATTCAAAAATATAGTTAACATAGAAAAAAATTATGTCATTGGATTAATGAAATAAAAGTAATTACATAAATGGTAATTATAACTTGTAAATATAGTAATTACATCCATAGTAATTGTACACTTTAAATATACAAAAATTTTAACATTTTAGGGTATAAATCAGAATCGTACTTATACCTACTTACAAAAGAATTTTGTGTCAATTTTAAATTCAGAAATGAGAAGGAACTTTGTATCAAAAGGAATATTTTGACCTTGAATTTTAATCTGAGTTTACTTGCTTATTTACTTAGATGAATGAAATGTTACCTTTGTCCTGCCTATCATTAATAGCAGAAGGATTGAGATTAATGTGCAAACATTCCGAAATCAGCCTTTTAGATAGATTTTTTATTCTATTCACATCTCTGTATGTTCATTCCAATCTGTAATTCTATAAGTACAATAGTAGGTATTGTATATCAGCCCTGATGATGACTTACAAGTTTAGTTGAAACATTGACAATAATAAAATAATTACCCAATAATTTTAAAGTATTCTATTTTCCTGATTCTGGCTGAAACCCTACTAATTTCTCCATAACAAAATATTTTTTTTTTTTTTTTTTTTTTTTTTTTGGCCCCCTGTGTCTAGTCAACTTCTTCAAAGCAACTATTTAGTTGCATCTAAATAATTGCTTCCAGATCTATTCTGAGAGTAGATGTAGCCAGGTCGCAGATCAGCAGGCAGTTCAAACTTCTGAAGAGCCATATTTATGATTGGTTGCAGTAGAATGCTAGGCACTCCTGTTTTGCTTCCTTCTTGGCATTCACCATATTCGCTACCTCTTCGGTTGCTACCTACTTTCATCCATACCTAGCACCTTCCCCGCTGTAAAGGGAATGCATTCCTTTAAGAGGTCATACATCTCAGAAAGACTTTTTCATTGGTTAAGGTCTATTTTTGAGATAGTCTTCTTCTCTTCTCTTGTCAGTGACTTGAACCTTTCCAAACTCCCAGACAAGTTTGATCCCCTCCTGGTAGCCTACCCACGTATTGAAGTCCTCAAGAATTATGACTTAATCACTACCATAGATCTTCTTCTCATTGTTACCAAGACTACAGAGCAGAGCAACAGTCCCCTGGACAAGCTGCCTACTAGAACAAACAAACCTATTCCACTCGGGTTCGTATTAGGAGTTTTCCTTCTTCTAGACTTCTACAGTGATGGGAAAATGGTTGCATAAATTTAGAGGCAGCATAGACTTGAATGTCTCGAATAGTTTTTGGCATTCTTGAAGATTTCACAAGTTAAAAGTTTTTAAACCTTTCAGAATACTACTAATGTGAACTTATTAAACGAGTATTATATTTAAAAGATTTAGGGGGATCAGAGATAGGAAAATTCTAAGGTAAATCATGGATTGTGAAAATAAAAAAATAGTTCTATTTTTCAAGTATGCCACCATTAAAATGTTTTTGAATTTAAGTTTTAATAAAATTTTAAGTAGTTTATAAAAACCTATTTCTTAAAGAACAAATAATGAATACATGAAAAAAGCTTCAGGTTGAAAAATGTATATTTCAAGGCCTTTGTCAAGAGGTGGCAAGTTTTCCAGATGTGATAAACTAATATTTACTAGTATGTTTAAATTTGAACTCTTAATTTTAGGGATTTTTGACCCCCTTGCAGGTCCAACCTCAAGTTAGTCTGGAGGGTGTGGTTGGCTTGGCACTAACAAGCACAACCTCAACTCCAGATCAGATAGTCAGCCACCCCTAGACATGGGCCTTCCAAGGCAGAGCTGGCCAGGTGGGCCAGAGAGATGATGGGGCCTGTCCTGGGACCTGGGCCCTTAACTTCTCTTATCTTCCAAGATTCCCAAGTAAATTAGACCCCATACATTAATATCAAATACAGTTAACATAATTTGAACTTAAATTTATTAAATTACTTTTTAAATTATATAAAGTAATTAAATAAGTGTTCCACTCCCCTAATATTATTGTAATATATATAGCAATCAAGAACAGGTGGGATAGAGAGTACAGTGCACACACAAAAAGAAAATATCAAAAGGAGCAAAATTTTCGGGGATCTCTTGTCCTTTGTCATCAGTGAAAAGTGAAGAGAGACTAAGTTAGTGAAGGGCGAATTTTTTGTACATACCTGATTTGAAGAAACATCTAAGTAGATTTTTGCTGTCTTTGCTAGTGGGCAGGCTTTCCCAAGCCCTGTGCCAAAAAGTCGAAGAATTGACCACTGAGGATCAGCATCACTAATAATCAGTAAATCATGAACAAGAGAAACTGTCTGGACTAATTCAATACCTTTCTTATTGCATCCTTTAAGCTAAAAATACAAGAATTAATAATTGAATACATTAAAATAAAAAAAAGATAAAATAATAAAGTGTCTATCACAAAACTAAACTGAATTATTATTTAGGTTCTAATTAAACATAAGTAAGTTTTCATAAAACTGACCTTATAATATTCCTAATAATATTAATAGGAATGGATAAGAGTGAGAGAATTTTTTTTTTAGTTTATGTTTATAAAGAAGTATTAATATACAAAGTTCATGTAAATTAATAGTATCCAAGAGAACCTGAAGTATTAATATCTGATTGAAACCTGATTCTAAGTACACATTAAGCTCAAAAATAACCCAATTTTAAATTAATTTTTTAAAATACATATAAAAAATTTAAATTAATAAAACTTCAGAATTCAATGATTTCTATTTGAGCCAAGCTCTAAGAGTTCCATATCATATGTGATACATCGCTATTATTTATAGTGGATTGGAAAAGTATGTGAATTTTATATTTTAAAAGTTTTTCTATTACATATAGCTATAATAAAAGCAATAAATGAACAATATTATCATTCTGAAGCTAACCCAGAGAAAACTATACTGCAAGAAAGAACTAGGTTAGAATTGTATTAGTACTTAGCTTAGTTCATAATTAATGTATTGAAGTTAAGTAGAGAACTTTAAAGCTTATTGACTTTTTTCCAGTACATACCAAACATATTGGTTTAAAATGAATTCCCAAGGAATGATATGCTGTATTGTAAATATTATCTGAGTTCAAAAGTGTTGCCAGACCTCTCTGAAACAAACAAAATGGATTGAAAAATCAGTAAGGGCCATCTCATTATGAAAAAAATCTCATTTTTTTAAAAATAGTATATGACTGCAACACCAAACAAACTTCCGAAAGGTAATGTTCAGCGATATATAATTCCAATTTAAAAAATGTATATATCACCACAAGGCCTACTATATTTAGCAGTAATTCCAAGCCTAATTGTCATTTATTCATTAATGTTTCATGCTAAAGTCAACAAATAAATCCTGAAAACTCACACTTGATAACCTTTATTCATTTAAACACTAAAAATTTTGAGAAAAAATGGAGGCAATGTAAACAACACAATAAAAAGAATATCACATCATCACAATTAATATAACATTTATCAGTATTGTATTTATTCAATATCCAATTTATTCAGGATTCCATTGGATTGGCCATTTAACATGCCAAAATTTAATAAAATCTTGGAGAAAAAAGGATCTTTGAATGATTATTTTGCCTGTTTTTTCCCCCAAACAAAACAACAACAAAAATTATTGGGAATAAATTCAAACTTTGAATCAGCCAATGACTGTTACAAAGCAAGACTAAACTCCCAGACTGCAATATATATATGGCTTTTCTAAATATCATGGCCTAATCCCACGATGTTAACTAGCATTATTAGATGATTTTAGTTGGGGTTCGGTCAAGGAAGATCCAAAAATAAAATAAAATAATTATTTTAAAAAAGTGTATTTTTTTAAAAGATTAACGTTTTGGCTTACATTATAAGCCATCTTCAGGGCTGCCTATCATGAAGATGAGAGAGGACGTCCTGTCCCCAAGTTCACATTTCCATCAATCAAGGATACGATGTAAGCCGAAATGTTAGAAGATAATCTTTAAAAAATACACTTTTTTTAAATTTGTATTTTTTTTTTTGGATCTACCTTGACCAAACCCCAACTAAAACCATCTAACAATAATATCTAAGGTCAAAACACTCTCCATTTGATGTTAACTAGCTCTCATTCTAAGTTTTGGACTGAAAAAAAAGTAAGGTTACATATTCTAAGCATAGGAAGATGAGGAAGAGAAAACACAAAATTTGTTTAAACTATTGGGTGCTTGCAGCTAGTTTTACATTGTAAAATAGGCTGCAAGCACTGATAGAGGAGGTAAACCGGCACAATGCTACATCAAAATGTCACAAAGTGCATTACAATTTCAGTATTAGCATTACTACCTAATATAAGACCATGTTTTAAAATTTTGATCCATAATCATTAATCAGCCTCGAATGAGCAGTGAATAAATCCATGAATCAATGAGGATCATATCCTGTACAAGTTTAAGATAATTTCTGGAAAATACTGATAGTAATTTGTTTGTACCGACAAATTAACTTCTTTTTAAAAATTATACTTAATAATAATTAAAACAAACATAGAAGTTAATTTTCTTGCATACTTTTAAATTACAAGGTAGAAGTTTCTTCCAGGGAGTTAAATTTTCTGTACAGACAATTTCTCTGGGGAGACTAGAATAACGCAGCCTTTCATAGTTTCGTGGATCTCTCCATGACCCCTTTAAGTCTATTCCTTCAGGTCTTAATGAAAGTCTTGGGCTAATTGTAGTCTGATGGTCAATGAAATTTAATGAGGCACAGAGAAGACCAGATAAAGCACCCGTCAGCTCTCTCCATTTGGAGTCTATACTGCAATTAGCAAAAGAAACAATAAGATAATGTAAACAAAATAATAGTAATTGTATCTGCTAAAGAGGTTAATAAAATAAATGTTTTTTACTCTGTTGTATTAGGTTTGAACCAAGCCCAAAGTTCAGCTCCAGGTGGAGCGGATTTCACAGGATATCCCCAAGCATCATATCTCCAAAGACCTTTAGTTAGAGAGATATGCAATTCTTGGACATTGTGTCTTTGAATAATTTCTCCCATAGGTCTTGGAAAGAGATGACAATTATCAACTAGAACAATTTAGCACAATTATTTCTAAAATATAGAAAAACTTCAAATTAAACAAAAGTGAAGAAGGTAAGTTACATGAATCATTATGTAAAGTTGTTTCCCAAATAGTACTAAACTGAAAGTAAGAATATACAAAGCCATTTAAAGGTTTAATAAATAGTTCTTCGTGATATTCATCATCATAGATACAATCACTTTGAAAAGGGAAAATAATAATAAAAATACAAAACCCTACAAAAACACTCATATTGACGTCCTACGTAATTTATAACCTTATCTTGCCAACGTTTTTGTGGTTACATAGCCTCTCCCTTAATATCGATAAAGTTAGAATAGATCCAAGTCACGCGGCTTCGTTTAAAAAAATATTATTAATTAATTGTTGTATTTTTAATATTCTAAAACTTACTTTAAAATAAGAAACTTTGAGTAGTAATATAACGCATAATTTAATTTCTAGTGAACTGATTGAAAGGTTAGTTTACCGGTGTGATAGTAACTTTTCAGTGCGTTGCTCTTAATTATTCATTTAAATTAATTTATTAAAGTTTAATTGCAGTAAAATTGAGAAATGGCATCGCAGTTTTTCAACAGAATCGGTCAACTGGGCTTGGGTGTTGCGTTAGTTGGTGGTGTAGTAAATTCTGCTCTGTATAATGGTATGTAGTTTTTTTTTTTTTTTTTTTTCACAGGAAAGCAAATTTTCCATTATTAATTTTCGATATTTAACTTTTCAGTTGATGGTGGGCATAGAGCAGTTATATTTGATAGGTTTACTGGTGTTAAGAACCATGTAGTTGGTGAAGGAACACATTTTTTCATTCCTTGGGTACAGAGACCAATTATTTTTGATATCCGTTCAAGACCTAGAAACATTCCTGTTGTTACTGGAAGCAAAGGTGAGATCATTGTCTAATCATAGTTATATTTAACTTGACTTGAGTTTGAATTTTAATTTTTTCAAATTCCATTAGATTTACAGAATGTTAACATCACATTACGTATTCTTTTCCGGCCTGTACCTGACCAATTACCTAAAATGTACACAATTCTTGGAGTTGATTATGATGAAAGAGTTCTTCCTTCCATTACAACAGAAGTTTTAAAAGCTGTTGTTGTGAGTATTGACATTTCTTAATTTTTTTTAATGATTAATTTAAAAGTATATATTTTAAGGTAATTGTTGGCCTACTCTAGCAAATTAATAGGGTCCTTCAGTCTTGTACAATTCTTTTTTTTTTTTTACTTAATAATAAAGATTATGGCCCATTGTAACATCAATTTCACATAGTCTCACATTAGGAAAGTCACATAGGTCCACTGGTCCATGCCAATTGACAGAAAAAAAAAAAATTATTGCTGCTCCATTCTGAAAAAATAAATTTCTTATTCACGAATCTGCTCTGATTAGATACTTATAATGTTGAAAATATTAGTATTACACTGCCGGACAAAATTAAAGGATCATTTCAATATTTTGAAATTACTAAACTGTATAGGGTATTTTTGAAAATATTCTTTTTTCTTTGGAAGTCACACTTTATTATAAGTGCATGGAGCATACCTCTCTCCCTGCCTTCGCCATACCTTTTCCCGTCCATCTGGAGATTGGAGACAGAATCTTGACTTATCGCTGAATAATACGAGGCTCCAATCTTCCTGAGTCCAGTTTAGGTGCTCCCGAGCAAACCTCAAGCGCTCAACCCGGTGTTCCCTGGAGAGAAGAGGTCCAGTAGCTGAAGGATGGGAGGTCAATCCATAATCGTTGAGTCGTCTTCTCACGGTTCGCTCTGAAATTTGCACATTCCTGAACCTCTGGAGGAGACCAC
>KZ808931.1:123916-148092 GCA_000696205.2 Oncopeltus fasciatus
AGCGATATATTCGTCGGCCTCGGAGGTTGGACTCTCGACACTAGTGCGGGGAATTTAATAACTTATCAGACTTGTCCCGGTAGCATAAGTGGTAAATGCACCGGCCCGGATAGCAGGGGATCCAGGTTCGAGTCCTGGCTGGGACAGTTAGATTTTTTATTCTGTTCCCTTGCACTAAAAATTTGCAATTACACAACATGTGACTCATGGAATTTATTAACTTTTCTGTGCTAAATTACAATAATTAAAATCATAACTTAAAAAACAATATGTTCAAAACATTTAGTGTTAAAATATGAGATCCCTATTGAATTTGATGATACTTTAATCAGTCTTAGAATATATATTCTAGAAGTACATATTTATGATATTACCAACATTATTATCAATGAAACTAAAACTCATATTATAAGGTAGTTCCTCTTTAACCTCCCCTGAGATAATCTGAGTCATTAATGCACATGAAGTGACTATGATTTATAACTATGAGGTCTATAGCTCCTCAAAGAAAAAATTTAAATGCATAAAATTTACACATACATTTTATAAAATACTCATTTTTAAAGAAAAGAAAATATTTTTCAAAACAAGGGAAGCAAAACCTCTTTAATTTTTTCTCAATATTTAAAAAAAATATTGTGTGTTCATAGTCAATTCCAGTGCTGGTCTCTATTTTTATGTTTTAAATTATTCTTTGTGTATCCTTTCTGAACAGCTCCTAAAATGAAGTACACTATAATGTAACTTAATTACCACTTATAAATTTGCATAATATGAATGAAAGTACTTGTTTATTGTCACCTAGATATTTCATGACATAAATTTAATGTATTTATACTTAACTGACTTTACTTGTTCTTTAGACCATTGAATTGATGTAAATTGTGCATGTTTTTCTCACTTCATTATATTTTTTTTTTTTTTCAATGGGAAATGCTTGAAGTAGATTAGCTATCATTGGTTCATGAAAGTCCTCAATGATAGTGAACCAGTGCAGAACCACAGTGGTACAGACGGTAAACACATTCATTATTTACTGACATGGATGAAACTATTTGATTGCTTCTGTCTCACCTTGACATTTTTCCCAAAATACAATTCACTCTGCAAACAACTCAGTACTCTTCCAATCTGTCTTAGTAATTAACACTAAGCCACTCGTTATACAGGAATATTACTCTTATAGATATCTTCATGTTAGTTAACTTCATCTTTCAGTCAGAAAACAGGATCATTAGACCACTATCAAAGCCAGTTCCTTTTCAGGAACCACTGAAGTAACCTAGGAGAAGGCTATATTGGACAGCCTTGAGGGAAAATCAGTTATAAATGATAATATTGCACAATATCATAAAATATAGTATGACAAACCCATTTTAAACATCACAAATTCAACTGGAATACCAACACTACTGAACTCTTGAGGTAATGTTCTATTAAAATTTTGAATTGAAATGGAATAATTACTTTGATCAATTTCAATTGTATTCATTTGGAAGGAATCTTCTATGACAAAATTTAGTGGATAATAAACGGAATTAGGCTTTTTTTAATTAAATACCTGTTTAGATTTTTTAAATGCTGACTAGGTGTTGTTAGAAACCATGCTACATACTCAAAAGGAGAGTTTGTTGACCGTAGATATTATTCTAAGATAATTTTAGTTGGGGTTCGGTCGAGGTAGATCCAAAAAAACACAAATTAAAAAAATGTATTTTTTTAATGAAGAATTATCTGCCAACGTTTCGGCTTACATTGTAAGCCATCTTCAGGGCTGTAGAAATACAATGTCATGAGAATACAGTAATATTTGAAANGTGTGTGTGTGTGTCCTCGCAAATTCTAAGAATAGAGTGTGTGTGTGTGTGTGTGTGTGTGTGTGTGTGTGTGTGTGTGTGTATACTCATATAAATTCTGAAGGAGTGTATTAGCTCACACCCTTTCTATAGGACTCCAAAATTGCTTTTTAGTGAATCCGGTCGGCATTCCTGAATGTTATGACCTCAATTATTTTGGCGTTTACCTGTATGATATTCAATAAGATTTACTTAGAATGTACACTTAGAACTTTCTCAGAAGTAACAAAAAACTAATTTATTTAGGGCTTGCGTCACTGATGCATATCAGAATTTATTGCGGTAAACAAAAAGTTGGCAAATATTGAAATAAGCTTGGTAAACCCCATTCGTCTCTTGTCCCAGTCACAAAGGATTTTTATGTCTCTGTCCAATACGTCTTCTCCGTTATTTGAAACAAGGCCGTATGCATACAAGATATTTTCTTTTTGGTCTATTGAGGAGTTTAGTTCAAATCAATTATTATCTGTCACGTGAAATCGATTTGTTCATTTAAAAAATTTAATAAATTGGATAAAATGATATTGTCAAACATATAGGCACACACTTCTTCCCTGCTCTGATGAGCCCTATTAACCTCGAAGTCTGTTCTTTTATCATGTATTATTTTAAATCTTTTAACAATGTTTATTGTTCTTTCAAGTTCAGCGATTTCACTCATGAGAATATCTTTAATGGAAATGTAACTTGGGAATTCTTCTGAATACCTTTAATGGAATGTATGGGAATTCCATTCTTCATAAATTCGTGGGAGAGAGCCATTTTCCCATATGCCCTCTGGGTAATATCTGATATTTGAAGGCAAGCGATTGAATCCTGTACGCAATGAGCTCTAAAAATTGTGCAAAAATGGAATTTTGGCTCAGAAAAATGTTATGCATAATTATAACTCCGCCATTGTTCATATAAAAAATGCACGTATGTCGAAGTTTGAGTTACAACTTTTGGAAAAGCCTTAATTGTGTATCAGATGCTTTATTAGGGAATAAGCTTAATGCAAATGACTTCTTTATATTTCAATAAATTTACAAGTTTTTAGAGTCTCCACATATCATATTTATTTAAAGTACAGAACATTATTAAGGAATTATTTCCAACGGGTTTCCCTCTCTCAGAAGTTTGCAAGGCAAACATCTATGTACTTAAAAAAATATTTATTCTCCTGAATCATAAACGGTATGAAATTTTAGCAAATTTCGAAGGAATGTAGCTATTCAGGTAGTTTTCTTGACAGGATTTTTAAAAATGTTTACGATACTTTCTCCAATTCTACCCTCTAGGCATCAAAAGTTGTATTCATATATCCGGAAACGCACACACATACATATATGAATAAATATACATCAACTTATGTGTGTGTGTGTGTGTCTGTGCCATAATAAGCTCTGCAGTTTTTAGTTCATAGTTTTTTTTTTTTTTAGTTTTTAAAACTTCCATAGTTTTTAGTTCTCTTAATGAAATTTAGCATGTTGCTTTTAAATGCAAAATGAAATGCTAAGATTGCTATTGAGTAAAATCCAACTAATAGGACCAGGAATTAAGTGTAGAACGAAATCATATTTTCATATTTCAATATTTTACCGAAATATCATATATAAAAAAAATGTTTAAATTAAACAATTACGAGTAGTGGTTTATATGACCTTAAATTTTAATTTAATGGCCTAGAAGCCAAAATTAGTTACTTTTCTTAATGAAATCGGCTTTTATATGTCAAAAGAAAGACTGAGTTCGTTCTTGAGCTAAAACCATTCCATGGGAGTGGGAATTACCTAAAAGGATAAGTGCGAATAAAAATATATATTCCACTACAGCTAGAGCAATAAAATTCAGCAAAGGGTTACTATTATTTTCTTAAAAAATAATATAGAAGTTACAAAGCGAAAATTATAATATAGTAGTGGTTTTTATTAAACAGTCTAGAAAACATATTTACCTGTTTTTCTTCTTGAAATTTTATGTGTAGCATTGTACTGATAAAATAAAGACTGATTTCTAGTAGACAATTTTTTTTTGGTCAAGGTCTAATAAAAAAATACAGCCCTTTAGGCTCAATTAATGCTCAGCCTTTTAATTTATTCTTATCTTTAAATTACGGTTTAAAATTTATAATTGAATTTGTATATGATACTATTTTGAATTCATTTATGGTTTACCAGAGTTATGATAACGCGGACTACTGGAAAACTCATTGTTTTTATTCTAAGATGATTTTAGTTGGGGTTCGGTCAAGGTAAATCCAAAAAACACAAATTTAAATAATTCTAAGATGATTTTAGTTGGGGTTCAGTCGAGGTAGATCCAAAAAAAACACAAATAAAAAAAATCGTTAGTCATGGAAATGTGAACTTAGGGACAGGACGTCCTCTCTCATCTTCATGATAGCCCTGAAGATGGCTAACAATGTATGCCGAAACGTTGGCAGATAATCCTTCATTAAAAAAATACATTTTTTTAATTTGTGTTTTTTTGGATCTACCTCGACCGAACCCCAACTAAAATCATCTTAGCATGCTATATACTGCTGCAACAAATATTCATTGAGCTGTAAAATATCACGAAGGCCATAAACTTCCTATAAGTTTATCGTGTTCAATATTCAGTATAAAGTAAAGCAAGTCTTCATAGAGCTCTGACATTTAACGAAAGCTTTCAGTGTCCTTTAAGCTTTTGTTGTTAGACATTCAGTTTAAATAAAAACAAATCTTCATAGAGCAGTGGAGAATAACGAAATATATCAATTTCCTTTTAGCGTATCTTGTTTAATTTCCAGATTAATAAGAAATAAAATTCATTGAGCTTTGAAATATCAAGATAGCCATCAACTTCTTAAATATTATCTTGTTCAATATTCAGTGATTAAAGCAAATATTCATAGAGCTCTGAAGCTGATGCTTTTCTTGTTTATTGTTGGGCTTAGCCGAGTACAAATCATCATAGAGTTGTAAAAAAAAAGAAAAAAAAAGCCGGTTGTGAAACATAAAGAACAGCTGGCTTATTTTCAAATTTTAAAGAAACTATATGGTAACTTTGGTTTACAATTATACCAATATGTAGAATTTCAAAAGATATCGGTATGAAGTCATTTCTGATTTCTTACAAATTGAGATATATAAATAATTAGAGATGGAATTTGTAAATTATCATCTTCCATCTTTTATGAACACCACATCTGTCATCCGTACTATCTGATCGGATCCAGTCAAATCTATATCAAATCCAAGAAAATTTCAGTATTCGAATCTAACTAAAACTTACTAAGTAGCGATCAAATCTATCCAGAACCATGAGTTCAGATTATTGCGCCCCCTGGTGATTATTGGGGATTTAGAAACCATCTTCTAAGACTATTTACTTTTAAGCAACCCAAGCAAAAGTCTTTAGGATCGAATGTATAAACATGACATTACTTTATTATCCACATTGAGAATACTAATCATGGGTGCCTATTGAACTGATTTAGCTAATCAAAACTATATTTGATTTATTATTAGTTTCTTATCTATGTCTCAGGTGATATTTTTTGATCATTCATGAATAATCTAAAAAAAAAAAAAAAAAAAAAAAAAAAAAAAAAAAAAAAAAAAAAAGTGACTCAATTACAAGGGCTGAATGGTAAGAGCCTGACACTCTCTATTGAATTCAACAACCTAATTCCTATAATAATCCTGCTTTCCTAAAAAATGTATAACAGGTCATTGCTAAAAATAGGCTCAGAATAAGAACTCTCTACTCAGCAATGGTACAATCCTCAACTTTACATCTGAGTGGGTATCCGTAGAGACAATTAAAAAAAAATATACTTTTCTTTTTTCGAAGAGGTTCAATGTCATCAAGAATATGTATTTCTGTGATCTCTAGTCCATTATTATCATCCAAATAATTATTCAGTTACTCTTTCCTACGCAAAATATATTTTTATTACTACTATTCTTACATAGAGAAGTTTAATCTCCTACCATCTTATATTACAGCATATAAGAAGAGTAAAATATTTAGAATTCCACTTTTCTCTCTGAAGATTATCCCAATAATTGCACGCAAGAAGCTTATGCGAAAAATCAAATTTATCCGTGAGTCTGATAAATTATAACAATTATTTTTGACTTTTAACGATTGATTCAATATTCAGGATTGAAAATGAAACTATTGAGTAACTGAGTTGCATGTAACATTATATAAGAAAAGGATTATTGATGTTTGGATCACACTAAAATCATGATGGTTCAATAGCTAAAGTCATTCTAACTTGAAAATCTGTCATTAATTAGTGAAAAGTTTACAGGGCACAATTAAAGAAGACTCCGAGTATTAGGCTGACCTTTATCAGGAACGGATCGGCTGAGTACACTTATCTAACTTTTTTATCTCATTTCTCTTTCATTTTAATTTTTTTCTTTCTTACTATTTTGTTTTATTTTAATTTTATAATTACTATTAAGGTAATAGTTATTACTAATAATTATAATGAAAGATATCTTTTGGGGCTCTTCAAGCCCTAAACGGAAAAAACAAAAAAACTTTTGAAAATAAAAATATTAACATCTTACCTGAACATAATCATAAGTATGTTGAACAAAAAATTACATTTGTTATTTTAAAGAAATTAAGAGAGGGAGACCTTAAAAACGTCTCACATTTTATTATAATAAGGCTATAACGGCCAGTGTCAGTGCAGCTATCAATATAAAAAAAACTTAAAGATTGGAGTATTTTGATTGAATATCATAATGACACCCAGTCATCAAAATTATTAAATTTAAAATCCTTTTTTGATATCCCAGTAACATCTGAACCACATCAAAGGTTAAACAGTAGTAAAGGGATAATATATTCCACTGAATTATTGTGCGTTTCGACTACTGAAATATTAACTGAGTTGCAGTCACAAAATGTTATAAAAGTCTAACAAGACAAAAGGTCCTACTCCTAGATTTATTCTCATACTTTGGACACCTCACTTACCTTCATTTATTAAAGCAGGATACCTAAAGCTAAATGCCACTACTTATATACCATCACCTTTACGGTGTTTTATTTGTTATAAGTTTGGACACATCACAGGAAACTGTGGCATCACAACTCCAATCTGTAAAAAATGTTCACAAGCTGGACATGCAGAAATGAATTGTGACAATACTCCTTTTTGTATTAACTGTAATGGAGAACATGAGCAGCTACATCCACAGTGTTTGTCCTACATTAAAGAAAAAGAGAAAAAAAAACATTCAGGTCGCTAAAAAAGTAACTTATAGCATTGCAAAAAAAACTTTATTTTGAATCTCAAGCTCCAACATTTAGTCGTTCCTATGCACAAAAAGTGAGCGAAAATTTATTTACATTGAATATTAATAATAATACTATCAATAAAAACAATTCAGCACAATTTACTTCAGAGAAATTTTATACTGTCTTAATACTAACAGAACCTGTAACTGAGCAGGTTACTTATCCTTTAAGTGATAAGTGCAGGCCTCAGTCTGCTGGCTCGAGCCACTCTCTCACCACCACCCCTCCTCTCCTGCAGACCCATCTCAGACCTCGGGCCAATCCCCTTCCCATGTCCACACTCGTGCCCCTGGCCTCACTCCTGCCCCCGGGCAAAAGCCCATATGCCCCTCTGCATCTGCTACAGATGCAAATCAGTTCCTCTACAAAACGCGTCCTCCATCAAAAATTAAAAAGTCTTCATCCTCCGCTCCCTTAAAATCAAATAATAATTCATCCCGATCATCTTCTCAACTTAAATGATCTGCACTCAGTGGAATATAAATGGTCTTCTGTTACACAAGTCTGACTTAGGGACGGTAATTAGGGATATGGTAAGCCATATTATATGTCTACAAGAAACTCACCTCAAACCGTCCAGTAATTTTAATTTGAGGAAATATAACATTATTTGCAATGACTACACGCATGGTCAAATAGCGTGTGGCGGTGTATGCCTCATGGTTCATCAGGACGTGGCATGCACAAATGTAACCCTCCAGACCACACTGTATGTCGTAGCGGTTACTATCTACTTGCACGCTCCTCTCACAATTTGCTCACTATACCTCCCTCCCGGTACTCCATTTACAGAGGAACAGATAGAAACCTTAATTTTACAATCGCCGTCTCCACTTTTACTTTTAGGTGATTTTAATGCACACAATCCAATCTGGGGTAGTAATTCGCTAGATCTACGAGGCCGAACTGTACAAAAATTTCTCAACCGTAATTAATAGTTATACTAAATGATTCATCACCAACTCACTTCTGTTCTAGAACCGGAAACTTCTCATCAATAGACCTATCATCATGTAGCCCATCTTTAGCATCAACAATAGATTGGAAAGTCCATGGCGATTCGTACAGCAGTGATCATTTTCCCATTACACTTTCATTCCTTCATTGTTCCCCTCTGTATGCGATGGAAATTAAATGAAGCTAATTGGAAACTGTACCAGCAGTTAGCTGGCCTCTCGCTCATTGATGTAACGAATGGTGCAACCGCTGTTTTTGGTCAAATAAAAAATATAATAATAGCAGCAGCAGAAAAAACAATTCCTAAAACAAAGTCTCATCCCAGACATGTCCCAGTACCCTGGTGGAATAATGAATGCCAAAAAGCAAGAGCAAATAGTATTTACCGTTTCTTCTTCCGGGTTGGACTGTGTTAAGTTGTTGATAGTTGCCGAGCTTTTGCACATCATGTGATGGCTTCTTCAGGGCTGAATAGAGAATGAGAGCTGTTTTTTAAAATCCAGGTGGATATAAATACCATAAAAGAATAATATACCATATAAAAGCCCTGAAGAAGCCATCACATGATGTACGAAAGCTCGGCAAATATCAACAACTTGACACGGTCCAACCTGGAAGAAAAAACGGTAAATACATCTGACGACCGTCGAAGCCTACGTGGCAGAAAAAAGGTTAAAACTTCTTAGGCAAGTAAAGAGATGTCCAACAGATAGCCTAATAAAAGCCTATAACCGGGCCAAAGTCCAAGCCAGATATATTTATAAAAGAAGCAGCAAAGGAAGCTCATGGCAAAATTTTGTTTAAGATATCTAGAAGGGGATGTATCCCTCCAGTTACTTCCATAAACGTGATGGGTAGGATTGTAACGAATCATTTTGAAATAGCAAATCATTTTGGGAATCATTGCAGTAATGTTTCTGCTACAGTAAATTATCCCAATGCCTTCCTCACAATTAAAAACAACAAAGAATCGATACCTTTACATTTCCCTGATAATCCTTTACACTCATTAAACATTCCTTTTACAACTCGAGAATTCAATCACGTTTTGAAAAGTAGAAAAAATACTGCTCCCGTCTTAGATTCCATCTGCATAGCTATGCTCAAAAAACTGTCAGAACCGAACTAGGCTAAAATAAAGAACTACTTTAACTACATATATTCTTCTCGAACTTTCCCAGAAGATGGATCAAAGCAATTATTGTGCCAATTCCTAAGAAAAGGAAAACGCTAAACGAGTTGTCAAATTCTGTCCCATCTCGCTAACCTCTTCAGTTTGTAAATTGATGGAAAAAATGGTAGCTAACAGACTGATGTGGTTTATCGATAAAAACAATCATTTAAACCATAACCAAAGTGGCTTTCGCAAAGGACAATAACTCCTTTATTTTTTAATGGCATCTTAACCACTAGGGTCATTAATGCCTTTTACGGACAGTCGAATGCCGCCCACGATGGAGAGGGCACGAACAGGAGGCCATGTCCCGGCACTAGGCAAACTTCAGCACCGAGCCGATACAATTAGCTCATTGTCCAGTCCTACCTGAGGAGTCCTTAGTGAAGTGTCCGACCTATGAGCGAGGGTTTGCATGGTGGGACTAGGCCATTCAAACCCTCCAGATCGACAATATACTGCAAGTAGGAGGCTAAACTCGGCGCTGCGGCCCCCCACGACCCAAAGACAGTTCGCCCCACACCCACGCAGGCCGCACCGACCGTTAATTATTCATTGAAAGCAAACTATTGACAATTTATTAGAGAGAATAAAAATAATAATAAAATTTTCTAAGCTTGAAGGAAGAGCATATTGTCGTCTTTTATCGTCGTACTTCATGCATTCTGTTGATATGCTTTTCACCAAAAGAGGAACCTGGCAATCCAGGCAAACTGGAGGAGGTTTCTTCTCCATTAAGTGACAATGGGTCAGTCGGGGATGTCCTATTCTTAGTCGAGTCAAGATGACCTCTTCGAGTCTATGACTCCTGATAGAGGAGCTCCATTGGTTCACAGTTTCTTTGATAGCACGAAGTTTGTTTCCAGTGACATTGGCCATTTCCTTCCCACTTATGTAAAATTGTTTTTTTTTTTTTTAATGACATAATATCCAGTGGTGTTATGGAATTGCAGATGTTGCTGTTCCGCGTAGCAGCTTTGGCTTCAACATCTGGTGAGAGTTAAGTTGATTCGGGGGCTGACAAGCTTCCAGGGTTCTATTATTGAGTCTTGGGAAAGCAGTGGAGTGGGAAGTTCAAGGTTGAGTTCATAAAGCATATGACTGACTCTATCGAAGAATGAGGATCTTTGCTGTGTGTGACGTGATTGAGGGAAGGAGTTTGAGCTTAATGGATGGTATGGTTTGGCAGATACTTTGATGTTATATCTAAGGTTCAATAATATTCTTCTGAAATCAAGTGTCATTTCTCCAGCTTCAATTTTAAGGCTATCTATGGGGTTCGATCTGAATGCAGCTGTGGCTATTCTTAGGACACTATGTTGCACTAAGTTGAGCATTAGAAGGGTTTTGTCACTAGCAGAGGCATATGCTACGCAGCCATAATCAATTAAAGATCTAATCAAAGACCGATAAAAGAGCAGCATGGTGGTTCTGTCCGCTCCCCATGTTGTATTGCACAAGCTTTTTAAAATATTTATAGACTGAATGCATTTTATTTTGATATTTTTTATATGGTTCACCCAGGATAGCCTTCTATCAAAGGTAAGCCCTAAATAGCATACTGCATCAGAATATTTTGTGGTATGGTTATTTATGTGAATGTTTTCTAATATTGTCTGACGTCTTTTAGCGAAGAGAATATAGGTTGACTTTGGAACTGTAATCTGAAATCCATGACTTTGGAGCCATTCATTAAAGGTTTTTAAAAAGTTATTTGTGATATAAATAATTTCTGTAACTGCTTTGCCTGCGGTGTAGAATAGAATATCATCCACATATAGGACAATGTGAAATGGGGTTTTATTTAAGTTGAAAAGATCATTTAAAGCTATTCAGAATAGGAGAGGACTCAGTACACTACCTTGAGGGACACCATTCTCCTGTCTAAAATCATCGGAGAGTTGATTGCCGTATCTCACGAAAAATCGTCAATTCTTCAAAAAATTACTTAGGAAATAAAGCATGTTGCCATTTATTCCCATTTTTATTAGAGCTTCTACAATATGCCTGCGCCATGTGCTATCAAAGGCAGCATTTGAAGCATTCAAATCTAAAAATACAGCAAGGAGTTTATGCCTTTTTTCAAAGGCCTTTATAACTGCAGATTTTAGTTGCACTAAATTATCCGTAGTACTTTGTCCTTTACGGAACCCGCTTTGATTGTGGTTTAAAAGAGTATTTTTTTTTAATATACCACATCAGCCTATTAGCCACCATTTTTTAAAATTAGTTTAAAGACTGATGATGTTAATGAGATGGGTCGGTAGCCATCCAATTTTTCCTATACAGCTTTAACTGGTGTGTCGTGAAACATATTTCCTCCATGAATCACGTTTACTTTTATTATAAGTATACCTGGCATGGACTTTAGCTCGGTTAATATTAGTCTGTATTAGATTAGTATTTGGGTGTCTTCGTACTTTTCTAAGAATTTTTAATCTATTCTTCCTAGCTTTTTGGCATTCATCATTCCACCAAGGAACGGGAGCTTTACTAGGCACCAGCTTTGTCTTTGAAATTGCCACAGCTGCTGCTGTGATTGTTTTTTTTAATCTGATTGAAGACAAGATTAACATAATTTCTTATGCCAATGGATGATAGTTCTGCTAGCTGTTGGTAAAGCTTCCAACTAGCTTCATTTATCTTCCATCGTGAATACAAGGGGGAGCTATGGGGAAGTGTGACTATGAGGGGAAAGTGGTCACTCTTGTATGCATCAGAAAGGACTTTCCAAACTCCTCTGTGTGCGAATGAAGAGCTACATAAGGAGAGGTCTATTGAAGTAAATTTGCTGGTACTGGAACAGAAATGTGTTGGGGAAGAGACATTGAATACTAATATCGAATTATGATTCAGAAGATTTTCTATGATTCGTCCAATGTGGTCTATCGAATCACTGCCCCAGATTGGATTGTGAGAGTTAAAATCGCCCATGAGTATAAATGGAGATGGTAATTGTAAAATTAAGTTCTGTATTGTTGTTTCTATTGTAAATGGAGTACCAGGAGGAAGGTAGAGAGAACAGATAGTGAGGGGGAGTGTAAGTAGGCGGTTACCGCTACGGCTTGTAAAGTGGTTTCGTGGGCTTGGCAAGGCCGGTTCATATCCTACTCTGCATATTTGCCTTGACGTAAGGAAATTGCTTTAGTTTCTCTATTTTTGTGAATTTAAAAGGAATTTAGCTATTGAGTTTGTTCTTATGACTGAATTTTAAAGTTATTTAAATTTTCCCTGATTCTACCTATTTGATACAAAAGAAGTCAGTTAGCTGGAGCTGCAAAATTTAATCAGATTTCCCATATATATATACACATACATACATCGGGCAAAAAAAGTCTAGAAACCCTTCCTATTTTATGCACTTAATACTCAGCCTAACTGAAATAGAATATTTCCCACAATGAAACTAGTCTTATTTTACTCAATAAACCATAAACGTTTATTTGAACAAAATCCAACAATGATGATAAGCAAAAATAATCAATAACAAACGAAAGAAGCAAACAAATCCAAAAAGAAAGTCTGGAAACGGTGGTAGCTTACTTGTACAAACATAAATTAACTCACTTATCACTCACTACTGACTTACTATTAGAATCTTGCGGAACCTCCTTTATTCTTAATCACTTCCAATAATCGCTTTTTCGTCGATTTGACGAGCTTGTCTATTACTTCTGTTGGAATCCTCTCCTATTTTTTCAGTAATGCTGTTTTCAGTCCATCTTTGTTAGTTTCTCCTCTTGCTTTTACTCGTCGGTTAAGTTCATCCCATAAATTCTCAATGGGGTTAAGGTCTGAGGACTGAGGAGGTGTCTTGAGCTGCCTGGGTGCCTTATACAATAGCCACTCCTTTTGCAAATTCCAAACGGCGTTTATGAATTAATTTACTGATATGCGGCTTCCTTCTAGGAGTACGGCCAAAAAAACCGCTTTCCCGTAACTTGTTCCGCACAGTTTGTGAACTAACTGTTATTCTACAGCCACGTGACAAATTTGTAGCGATGGTCTGAGTGCTTGTCCATGGCTTGTTTTTATAATTTCTCGTTTGAGGTACTTATTTATTTTGGGTGGACGCCCGATCAATCGAGGTCTGCTCGATCAAACAATTAATTAAGACTAAAACAATTTCTATTCATGAATAGAAACTAAAACTTAAGATAAAAATTAGTTTCTGACTTTTGTCCCCAAAGCCTATAGTGAGAATATTTTGTTGTAATCATTGAAATGTTTTGTTAGTTTTGTTTACACAAGTGTTTCCAGACTTTTTTTGCACTAGGGGAAATACTTTATATTTCAATAATTTCTCTTAATGATTATATTCCTATAATAATATATTATAAAAATCAAAGTTTAGTCTGCTGAGTATTATAGGAATAGTTTCAATAAAGAATCTATAGTATTTCCGACAATTTTAAAATGTAGTAAGTTGGTTATTGAGGATTTTGGTCTATTAATATTGTAAAATAAATTAGTTTCGGTCAATATTTCGAGAATATATTTTCTCTTCTTCAAGGCTGAAAATACACAAAACAATTTACAGTTTTTAATAATTACTATTTATAAAATTAATGATATTTAATATTTACTATTAGTCACTTATAGGTAATTACACTTTTGAAAATTTAACTTATTGTTATTTTTTTGCAATTTCAGTTAACATACTAAGATTAATAAGGTAATACTTAGTGCTGAGTCTTGTAGAAATGCACATCAAAGTATAACCTAACTAATGTGACCTAACTTTTTCAATTTGACCATAGCCAGTATAATAGTACTTTTAACAAATACAGATAATATATTCTGTGTTTTATAAACTAATTATAATATATAAATAAACCTNTATTTATAAAATTAATAATACGTAATATTTACTATTAGTCATATATAAGTAATTACACTTTTTAAAATTTAACTTATTGTTATTATTTTGAAATTTCAGTTAACATACCAAGACTAATAGGTTAATACTTAGTACTGAGTCTTGTAGAACTGCACATCAATATATAACCTAACTAATGTGACCTAACCTCTTTTTAATTTGACCATGGCCAGTATAATAATAATAGCAATCAGCTATATATAGTGTTCAAATGGAGAATTTTTTACGAAGGCAATTATTGGTAGAGAATTTGTTGGGGTTGGGTCAAGGTTAATCCACAAAATACAATTTAAAAAAAAGAGTATTTTTTATTATCAGCCGAGATTTTGCTTACATTCTAATCCATATTCAGGACTGTTGAAATAAAATGTCATAAGAAAAACAAAAACTATATTACTTACATCGTAATTGTATAAAATTGACATAACTAAAAGTAATAATAACAAAATGTATGGAAAGTTTACCCCGCCTATCTATCATGAAGGCGATAGGGGATGTGTTCTTACCTGGATCAAATGTTCATGACTGAGAGGTAAGGTTTGGAAATTAGGAGAACTTAAGTTGGATTTAAGTGAAGGGTGGGGAATGTGAGGCGGTAGGTACAAAGGGAGAGCAGCCTGCAACAAAGGGGTATTGTATTGTAAGCCATCTTCAGGGCTGCCTATCATGATGACAAGAGAGGACGTCCTGTCCCTAAGTTCATACATCCATGACTTCCGTGCCCTTTGGACTTAATTGGAGTTTGGATCTACCTTGACCGAACCCCAACTAAAATCATCTAATAATAATATCTACGGTAAAAAAAACTCTCCTTTCTTTAAACAATATTCCCTTACCACATTCAAATTCCTTTCTTTACTTTGTGTTCCTTCTTGACTCACGACTCACATGGTGAGAACATACTAAAATTAAAAGAACTATTATTCCTTTTGTCAAAGACCTTATCTCCACCCGCTTCAAGCTCTTCCATAACAAACTCCAATTTCATCGTAACCCATAAGCCCAATCCCTGTCGTCGGACACCAATCCTCACCGGCGACTAAAACGGAGGTGGCCTCGCGACCTCCTAGGCCTTAATGCCTAAACTTATTAGGAGAGGGGTCGATGGGGCCATTTATAAAATATTTAATTTTGGGGTGATGACCATTTTATTTATTTATTGTTAATTTAATTTTATTTATATTATATCATATCATAAAATTACAAGATGTTAAGTAACAGAATGTAATAAATGAAGATTTATATTTTAAAAAAGTACTAGGTCCCGTTTTATTTTACTGTTGTATTTTTATTCTAGAGTCTTTGTTGTTCAATGAAAACTTGGCTCTAACCCATGAAAACAAATGCTTATCCTTTATGAAATAGGGGTTAATTTTAATTCAGTCCTATTTAAGCATTTGAACTGACTAGTCGAAAATTATTCCGATGGAAACTTGTATTAGGTCAATTTAGTTTTGAGTATAAACTCTGTTTAAAAGAGTTCTGAAGTTGCCCGAAAAATATACTCCATTTTTGGAAAAGATGACCTCTCTGTGCAGAAGGCACGGTTTTAGTATGCCAAATTTCATGTGAAACTCAAAGATACTCACTCTGACCAGCCACAGTTCGTTGATTTAAAGTTCAAAGAATAATTGATTTGGATTCTCACTGAAGTTGTTCAGAGGTGGCTTTAAAGCTTAATATTTCTCCAACCACTGCCTAAAATTATCTACATCAATAATTCTACCAATGAGAAAAGTGGATGAATAAATTCCTCATAAACTTACAGAAGCCAATTCCACTTCAAACTGCATCTTCTTTAGCTTCCTATTTAAAAAAAGAACCTTTAGTTCTTTTTAGTCAGGGTCATCACCTGTGACAAAAATGGGTTTTTTAAAATAATTTTAGATGATCAGTGGTTGTCAGGAACTAAAAATATTCCCAAAACCTGATCTCCATCCAAAGTATGTTTTCCTAATTGTTTTGAATTTACCAAATTCTGGACAGGACAGCCAAGGGACAGTCTGTAGTGTATTTTGAGATTCTGAATCAAAGACAAATAATCACTTCAGAAATATACTCCACAATAACGGACCATTGCCACTCAAAGCTAAGGTAGGATCCCAGCTTAAATAATAGAAAAGGGCCTCTACTTCTCCAGGACAATGTCCGGCCATACACTGCTAAATTGATGATTGGCTGGAAAGTTTTGCCACATACACCATATTTCTCTGACCTTTCACCTACCGATTACCACCTTTTAAATCTCTGGGGAACCATCTGACAGAAAAATTTCCCCAACCAAGACAGGCTACTATAGCTCAATGAACACGTTTTTCTTCTGTAAAAATCAGCTATTTTTTAAAGAAGGAATTTGGTATTTATCATTACAGTGGGAATGTTATGGATTGTAACAGAAAATATTTTAATGAATAAGTGTATATATTATGTTTCTTTTAAACTTCACTAATTAAAGAGGCAGAATTTTTTTAATGACCTGGTAATAAAGATCCTGGAATAGATTGCTTTAATTAACAGATCTATTTTTAAAAATGGCACTTTACCAGTAACCTACACAGCTTTCAGAGCTTGCACTTTAAAAAAAAATATTTCCCATAGAAGTGGAATAAGCCAAAGTAGGACCTACCTTTTTTTTAAATATAGTTTAATAGCTATGCTTAATAATTAGAAAATAAATTTTTATCATATTCATGGCAAATTAAATCAGAATTACTATATTTATGAACTATAAAACAAGTTATTAAAATTAATTTAACCTCTTTCCATTGCAACACTAGATAATTAGGGCTTTAGAAAGGACATGCATTATGTTCTGTACATGAGTACTCATATTAAAGAAAAAAGAAACACAAAAAACTACTGGCTAAAAAGGATCTAAAGACTTCTATAAGAAGCTGGACAAATATAAATGTTGGCAAAAGTGGTTATTTGTACCTTTTTTTTTTTTTTTTTTTTAAACATCCAAAAAAAAGCATTTTTCATAGTTTATACTGCTTGTAAAATTAGTGTATTCTACAAACAATTTATTTACTAAACAATGAATCACTGCTTTTAATTAATAAATCTAATATATTGAATGGTATATTCTCTAGTCAAAATGTTATTTGTGGGATATTTAAAGCTGTATTTAGTGTGTTCAAACTTCATTTGAAATGACTACAGGTAGCCTTAATGTCAATAATTTTTGTTTAAATTCTTTCTATTTTGTTTTAAACTCATTCATAACACCTTTTGAGTTAATTTAAAATGAATGTAGCTATTGGAGTAGTCCTCATGACAGAATTTAAAAATTGTTTTGATGTTATCTGATTTTAACTGCTAAAAAAAAAAAAAAAAAAAAAAAAAAAAAAGGCATTGTGGTATTAAGGAAAATAGCATAGTTGATAATCTAGCTAAGAAAGGAAGGAATTAAATACGAATATATTCCACTAACAGATATAAAAGCTATTATAAAATCAGAGATTATTAAAACCTTCCAGACTGAATGGTTAAATATGGAGATAGGTGATAAGTTGAGGGAGATAAAGAGTGAATTTATTAAGTGGAAAAGCTCTGTCCACGATAACAGACGTGAGGAGGTAATCCTAACTAGATTAAGAATAGGCCACTGTAATCTCACTCACCGGCACCTTATGGAGAGGGGAGAGCCTCCGGATTGTCAATTTTGTGGGATGTCTCTCACTGTCAAATATATATTGACCGAATGTCGCGCATATGAGGATGAGAGAGAGAGGTTAAATCTCCCGACAGACTTAAGGGAATTGTTAGGAAACACATCAAACTCTTTAACTAATTTATTTTTATTTCTTGAGAAAACAAAGTTAAAAAATAAAACATAATTAAAAGTTATTTGTGCAGCTGCTTATAACAACAGAGATGTGTGTGTGAGTGTATGTATATAGGTACCTACATGTGAAGTATTTTTATTTGTTAATTATGTGAATGGAAATGTATATATGTGTGTGTGTATGTATGTATATATATGTGTGTGTGTGTGTGTGTATAAGTATAAAAAAGTAAACAATGAGAATTGTTCGGTGATGGTGGATGGGGGCTGGGGTTGAGCGTCCTGGCGGGGGTGGGGCTATTTCCCCCCAAAGTCGACCTGAGAGGGTTTTCTCGCCCTGGCCCAAGCAAGAACACCCTCGACCCCAGGTCTTGACAACAGTCGCCAAATGTGGGCCTTTTAAGAGGTAAAGCTGATTGGTGGGGTCTGCTCTCCACCCAGGCCTGAGGCGCCTTCCTCGGGTCTGTCCATCGTCGCCGCACGGTGCTCCTTCTATCTTCCATAAATGAGATAAATTGTAGATGCGGGTATATGAAAATATAAATGTATATATAATATAAAGTTACAATATAATAGTATGACTGTGTTATGAAAGTGTTTATGTATTATATGTATAAAGAATAGTAAAGATAAGAAATTATATAAAGAGAAATTATTAAATGACAATAGCAATCGGGGCATGAATGACCCTTTAGTGGTTGAATGCCTTAAAAAAAAAAAAAAATGGCCTACACTAAAATTTATATTAACTTTTTTTTCTTCTTTTTTTCTCTTATTTTATTACATTCTGTAATGTAAATAAAATTACATTTTCCAAATTGTTCACAATATTATTAATTGAATGTGACAATAAGAGGGACAAGAGAATGGCAAAATTAAAAACATGAGCAAATAAAGTTAGAGTAAAAGAAAATGAACAAAAGTAACTACGAAAACTAAAATAAAATAAAAAAATCAGGTTTGATACAGTTTTCGTCTCATCTGATCTGCGCGCGTTCTCTGAGTCTTCCCGTTGATCTCCACCAAGTAAGAGTGACCCTGTTTTCTTTATGAGATCTCCTGCTTTGTAGCCTTTTGCAGATGTGTTGAGCACCCAGACCTGCTGACCTTTAAAACTGAGTTGAGAATCCAGACTGTAATGCTTGAGAATTGAATCACTAGATAGTGATTGCTTCAAGGAGTTGATAATTTTGGTATCTCTGTCCATTTCCACAATGTCCCCTTTTCGGTTAGGCTGTATAAGGTAGCACAAATATCTGTAAATTTAGAATGACTTTAGAATAATAATTTATAGCACATAAAAATTTTCGAAGCTCCTTAACATTTTTCAGAAGCGGCATTTCTTTCATGGCTGTTACATTTTCCGAGTTTTGCGGAATTTCATTTTTGTCTATAGTGTGCCCCAGTTAAGTTACCGAATTTTGAAGCAATTTACATTTAGTTTCTTCTAGTTTAATTTCCGCTTCTTGTAGTCAATGTTATAATGCTGTAAGTCGAGTAAGATGCTCCTTGAAATTCCGTCGGGTGCATTTATCTATCGTCTACGATATCTCTTGTGTATTGGGACTTAGACAAGATTTACCATAGATGATAGATATATGCACTGGATGGAATCTCCAGGAGCATCTTACTCGACTTACAGTGTTATTACATAGGGGATCCTCGAGTCTTGTCTAAGGGGACTCGGATCCCTTCCAATCCTGCTAGTGTTTGTTCTATAGCTCTCTGGAATTTCTTAGGTATTAAACTCCAAAGGGTAAGCGGCGGTAACGGAATTAGCCCTTATGTGTTGCAATAACTAAATATTTTGGCGATTCCTTCTCAACTTCCATTTGTAAATAGAAGTTCCTAGTTTCACATTGTCTAAGCCATAGACAATAGTCTCTTATCAGCTAACGTCGATGTCATCATCCACCATTGGTAACTTTAATAATTCCCTCTGCCAATTAGTGTTGTTTATGCCAAAAATATTTGGCCTGGTCACGAAGTCTTTCGTTCAGATTGGATCCATATAAACATCGACCCACAATTTCTTATTGTTTGCCGCTAGTTGAGGTTGACTTCCAAGTTGTAACATACCTCAGGAAATGTCATATGCAATAATTACCTTAGTTCACTTGTAGAACATCGTGGGGCCATCTCCACTTGAGTCGCCAAGGTATGGGAATAGAATTTGGAGAAACGAGATGAGTCTTTGACGAGATAGAAGAGAATATAAACAATGGTTCTGAGGACTTTTGAATGAAAGCATTGGATACTTGGATGTGAGAAGGTTAAGGGGTGCCTCTATACTTTATCTAAATAGGTATGTCTAACCCTTCTATACCGTATGTCTAAATAGGTTCGATAATCGTTTTGCAGATCATTAGCTTGTTGTATTATGATTATTTTGATGTTCATCTGAGTAGTCTTTATAATAGCCTATAGCGCCTGTTTAGGTCTTGATCTTCCCAGGAAGTCTTGAGTCCAAGAAGGAACTGAGGTATTTCAATGAGTTGGATTAGGGGATAAAAATATTGTTTAATTGATATATTAAGCAAAGGCTTGCTGCAGGGAGTGAAAGTTATGTAAATACACTTACATTCATTTATTTTTGTACACCACTTATTACACAAAGAGATATGAAGTAAAATACTTTGGAAGGGTTGACAGAATTCAGTTGCAAAGGGAGAGAAAGAGAACATTCAAAGAATTCGTCAATGTCTGACTCACGGGATAGAGGTTGTCCAGACATTTATTATTAGCATACTTGTTTATTGTAATTATGCTTACAATTTATTAACTGACTGTTATCTAGCAAATGTGCAGTCAGTTAATAAATTGTCAGTCAATAAAATCAGCAAACTAGTCATGAAGATTTATCAGAAACCCTAAATTGGAATAAAATGCTTTTTGATGTTATTCGTTTTCAAGATAGACCCAGTAAAAGTCATCTTTATGTCAGAGTTTTTGCCTTTAAAATGGAACCATTGAAGACAGAGACCCTTAGGTATAACACTTTTATTTTCATTAGTGGAAAACTTCAGAAGTTGTGATATTTAATCAATATCTTAGTTTCAATAATATAAAATTACAGCAACTGTTTGTATTAAATACATCAAATAAATATCTATTATAAAGTACAAGTACAGATGTATTTAAAGAATCATATAAGGCAAATATAGCTAAGTATATCCTATTTTTCAAAGTTCATAAATAAAAATAAAAGAATGGTAGTGGTTTGAGTAATGCAAGATCATAGGGAACACAAGTCCAGATATTAGTCCAGACACAAGACAGATCAGTAGTCTGATTTAAGTAAAACTAGAAGATCCCAGGCTTGATGGGAAAGGAGGGGAAACAGGTTGGTTGATGCCAGAACTAAGCCTTCACAGACTAAAGCCCATCGCTCTCGGGGTGGTGGACTCTCCTGCTTCTCGCCAGTTTTCTCAGCCTCCTTTTGCCAGAGGTCAGTAACAGTCATGAACACTGTAGATGTGGAAACATTAGGCTTGTCACTCCAGCCCTTCAGCACCCTCCTCGCAAATTCTAAGAATAGAGGAGCTTTTTCTACAATATACAGCTCTCCAAGTTTTTCCTCGCTGTAGATGTCCTCAGCTGACAATTTCTCACCCAGCTCCTCAAATTTCTCCATTAAGAAGTCAACAACTAACTCTACAATATATCTGCTACAACAGAAGTCACCAAGTATTGCTATTTGGTAGTCCCATTTAGCAAGCTGAAACAAGAATAAAATTTCTATGTAAAATAACATTTAAAACATATTATACACTGTTCATTATACATAATCATTTATATGATCAAATGTTATTCTAATAAAGTTATAGAATGTTCTACAAAATAACTTTGAGATTAACATTTCATATTTCCAATATCATATTCTCCATAATTTTTGCTGCCAAACCGCAGGTTTAAAAATGAGATTAAGCTTAAAATCTACAGGCATAATATAGACACTGGACAGTACATTTTGAGCCCAATCGCTTTAATTCAGTTAAAACTACAACAGATATCATTGAAAACCATAAAACCCAAAATAATGAATTTTTAATTTCATGCAATGAGTTTAAAATTTAAAACCTCTTTATATAATGGGTTTAAAATTTAAGATTATGATAACTCAAGTGCAATATCACAAGAATATCAATAATTTGATATGTATTAGGGAAATTATAGATGTTTTAATTAAAAAAGAAATTGAATCCTCTTAAGCGACAAGATGCTTAAAAATACAATTTCTCAGATACCCATTTTAGGAGTATTACCATACTCCATTTCATATGTAATAGGAACATTGAAGTAAAATGTAATAAATATTTAGAGTTATACATATTGGAGGCAGTACAATAAATCTGTCAGAGACAGTCATACTTTCCTTGAAAGAAAGAAAGAAAAATAAATTTTATTCTGGGACATGAGTCCCCTTGAATAACAGCTGACAGTATAGCTGATTCTGACCTAGTTACAAAAATAAAAAGTACAAATAAATAATAGGCTAATAATATAAAATATTTTTAACAGAACTATCACAATATTTACAAGTACAGAAATAGAAGAAATAAGTAATAAAAATAAAAAACTAAGAAATACAATTTAAAAAAAATAGATGCACAAAATGAAAATGAGTACCACACAAGAAAAAGCAATGAAACTCAAAACTAATAAAATAACAATTAATCACGATAAAAATAAAAATTACACAAGATACAGTTTAGCAGTTCCTGATACCCAATTATACAGAGAGGAGATGTTGAAATAGCTGGATGCGAAGGAGGAAGAGTGACGAATATTTAGAGGGATCGAGTTCCAGAGCCTGGAGAATCTGATGAGGGAATGGCTTGGAATCGGCCAGACAGGAATGAATGAAACCAAAGAAGGGAATTGTTGGAGAAGGAAAGGTGTATAAGTTTAGAAAGATGACATGAGTGATCAATCCTATTAAAGGCTTTTGAGAAATCAAGACCAAGGATTGAGATTTATCTTTGATCAATTGCACCTTGGATGACAGAGGGCAATACAGAGCAGTCTGTGTAAAGAAACCAGGGCGAAAACCAGATTGAAAAGAATCTAGGAGCTCTGCATTTTCCAAGAAAGAGGACATTTTTACCAATACTTCTTCCGGGTTCAACCGTGTTTTGGAGTTTTTAGGTGCCAAGCTTTCGCACATCGGATACTCATTCTCCATTCAGCCCTGAAGAAGCCATCACACGATGTGCGAAAGCTTGGCACCTAAAAACTCCAAGACACGGTTGAACCCGGAAGAAGTAATGGTAAATATGTCTGAGGACCGTGGAAGCCTAGGTGAACAAGAGGACATTTGTTTCTGTACCAACTTTTTCAAGGGTTTTGCCAGGATAGGAAATTTTTTTAAAAGGTTTAACTATTGCTTGTTTCCAGGAATTAGGATAGACTGAGTTCTGGAGGGAAAAATTGTATAAGTGCAGGAAGATAGGAAAGATACTAGGTGGTTTTGTGGAGTTTAAAAGGGTGATTTTGAGGAGTTAAAAAGGAATGCAATCACAGCCAACTGGATTTGTTTATATTTTTGATATTGCTGCTAAAATCAGAGCGGCTTGGTAAGGAAATATAAAGAGGAGAACTCTGGGACAGCGAGGAGGAAGTGAAATGAGAATTAAAGTCATTGGGAAACCCAGGGAAATGAGGAATATTGAGAGAGGGTTTGCACAAGGAAAGGCTTATTAGGATGTTTCACTTGGATATGGGATCAGGAGCAGAGGAAAACGCCTCAGGTATGTAAAGGGAACGCTTTTATACTTTCTTCGTGCATACCTAAGGACACACACACACACACACGCACGCATACACACCAGAGAAATAATAAAAGAAAAATTATTTTATTGTTTTACAATTACAAAAGAGTTATTAAAATATTACACAGGGTTTTTCGAGATGCGACTGCGGAATCTTTTCTACTAAAGATAAATTAAATTTTTAAATTTAATACACATCTATATAATATTAAGAAAATTATTTAACAAATAACTAATAATAAATGAATATTAATAAATATAAATGAATGAATTATACATATTATCTTTTGGTTGGAAATTACTTAGAAAATTCTCACCAAATTTCAGAAACTATCTTTTTGTATAAAGTTAATTATCAAAATTATCTGTGAACTTTATAATATTATCACTTTAAAATAAAATTTATTTTAAAAGAGTGCAAACTTAATTAAACTAAAAATTATTAATATATAGTTAATTATTA
>KZ808932.1:24036-34639 GCA_000696205.2 Oncopeltus fasciatus
ATTATGAAAAAAATGTTAAAAAGTTTGAGCAAAATTTTTTCCAGTAAAAATATTTTTCTAGTAAATATCATTTCGATAAAATACTATTGTACTTAGGATCCATGTAAGTTATGAAGTATTATTTAAAATATATAGGTGTAGTATATTTTCAAAATTATCAAAATCTGTTATTTATCAATTTTTTTGAGTAGTAGGAATAAATTATTTTAGTATTAAAGTAGGTAAGATTTGTTATAAAATTTATTTTATTACAGCGCAGATATAGACTCTGAAAGACGGTTTAACCGTTTGTAGCTTATTTGTTTCTTGTGTAATTGTATTATTTGTTAAATGGGCATAAATATTATTATCTACCTATTAAAATCATTTTATTTTTTTTAAAACTTGGATGAAGGCGACGTGAAAAAAGTATAAATTTCAACTTTGCAGCAAACGGTTTAATCTCTAGAATATGTTCTCCGTACCCCCATTGTCAACGACTTGAAATCTGAGGGGAAGCTAGTTTTGCTTTGTCAGCCGGCCAATAAGAGCACAGAAGCCCCTAATGAATAGATAATGGTACAATCCGAAATGCAAATGCTCCAGTTCTCCAGGAATCCTATCAGGCACTTGGAATTCCAGGGCTCAACATACTAGCTATTGGAGGAACGCAGAAGCAGGTCTTCTCAGCTTGAATTAATTCGGGAAAGGGATTTTGTCCTTGTATTGGGGGACTGGTAAATTTCGAATTTACTTGCGAATTTAAATTTAACCTATGAAAACTTTAATAGTCTTCTGCTACATATGAATTTTATGGATTCAAGCAAGGTTGATCTAAAAGTGCAATAAGAAAAAAGTGTATTTTTATTATCTGCCGACTCTTCGGTTTCCATTGTAAGCCATTTTTAGGGCAATCATGAAGGCGATAAGGAACGTGGTCTTACCTGGATCAAATGGTCACGGCGGATGATTTAAAATTTGTCTTAGATATCAGATATATTTTTCTCTGTATTTTTTTTTAGTATGTTCTATTGAAGATTTGAAAATGACATAAATGTAAACAATTTACAGTTCCTTGAAGAGAGCAGTACTTTGACTATTTAGCTAAATTGTGCATTGTCCAGTGAAGAGTACATAGTACTATATTTGTTTTAATCATAAGAAAATAAATTATATCTATCTGATCTATAGTAAATGTTAGAACTACTCAGCTCTAATAAAAGTACCAACTATAGTACATTTGGATTGCCATATAGATGACACATTTATATAAGCCTTATTTAGACAGCTAAATGCCTTATCAAGATAAAAAGAAAAGTCCATAAAGTATGGTTTTATACTCAATAATTGATAATAAATACGTTTACCGAAATTGTCTGCTGATTTAGAATGATTTAATTATTTTTAAGTTTAATCATTTAGTTGTAAATGACCGTGATAAAAAGCTATTGATTTTTTTGAGATTGTCTAATTATCAATCTTAAAATCTTGAAAAATCTGAAAAATCTTCTTGAAGCTATTGAATTTAAGTATACTATTATGTTTTTTAGAAAATCAAACCAATCATTATTATTTCTACTTAAAACGCGAGAATATTCATAACTGTTTAAGAAAAATTAATAATTGCCTAATAAAATAATTGCTTCTTATGCTTTGCCCATCTTCAATGATTTTATGCTATAAATAAAAATAGTTCATATATATATATAACATTCTGTGAACAAATAATAATACAGAATACAATATTTAATAACTAAATTAATATAGAAGTCAATANTATTAAATTATTTCCAGCTAGGAAAAACTTATTGTTATAAATACTTATTATTTCCCTTTAATGTAATATTCTCCCATGCTTTTATTAATTAATTTCATTAATATAATACTAAGATTTTTTGATGTCCTATATATTTTATGTACTCTGAACACATATATTTGTATTAGCGGAATTGCTTCTTTATATAGTTTGTTTTATTTAAATTTTCATCGTGAAATTAAGTCTCTATTTAAACCTTAAATGTGAAATTAAGTCTCTATTTAAACCTTAAATGTGAAATTAAGTCTCTATTTAAACCTTAAATGTGAAATTAAAAGTAACAATGAAGATTAGTTGAGAAGAAAATCGGTATCGGTGTTTGAACTATTTACTAAACTACCAATGCTAATACATAGTTGAGGTTATTGGCGCCATCTATCAATCTTACTTGTTTTGTTTATTCAATATTTTTATTTATTTTATGACAAATTGTCTTATGAAAGATGAAGCAGCTTAATAATTAAGTTTACACTGTTATAATAACAATTATAATTCTATGCATTAGTTGTAAAACAAAAATTTTACTATTTAAAAGATGTAATGCTGCCCATTTTTTCGAGTTATTTAATAACAAACATATGAAACATTTCAAACATGAAGCTTATTAAAGGAAGTTATAAATTTCGAATACACTCCATGACCCGAAGAATAAGTGTATTAGAAAACAATTGAATTGCATCCAATAAAATAATTATAGTGAAGGCTTAAACAAGAAAAGAAAAATGCTATTTTTATAGACGAGAAAAGAGAAGTATTGAATGGATTCATGAAAACGTGATATTGCCTTATCACAATTGGGAGGATTCAAACTAGTGATATTCGTTGTTTTTCCTTCGAAGCTTTGTTTCAGGCCATCAGACCTACACTCTTGTATTTATTGCTTAGCTTTGTGTGCTGCAAATTTGTGAATTCAATTTTTATTACATCTCTACAACCCTAAATGGATTTTCTTCTATTTTCATGCTTTGGTGTGAACTCTATTGGACATGAAATATTCTAGCCCAGCTCCGACCGATAATCTCTAGCAGATAACCGTATTTATGTATTTATTTTCTTTTTTGCGACGTGTGAAACCTTCTAATTATTGCAGGCTTACTTTTTATATTGCTTTTTTATATATTGTGAATTATGAATTAAATTTAACTTAATTAAACTAGGGTTTTATTCATTAATTTTTTTGTAACTTCATTTTATTTGACTTCACTTAATTTTAACCTTTTATTATTTTTCGTTGCACTAAATGTGCCGAAAATAATAACAAAACAACAAATAGGCTACTGATGTCAACATCTTGCTTAATTCTTTTCTTTGACAAAATATTTAAAATACATTGTTTATTGATTTATAAAATATGTAGCTTCGACATGTGCTCTTTCTTTCTCAACTCCAAATACGAGTTTAATTCCTCTTTGGGTCATCTTTACTCAGATTTCGAGGGATCATATCTATAATATTTTTTTTAAACATTAGAACAAACTTTTTTGGTTATTGAATTACTTTTAAACATATAAATTTATTCACGTAGGCTTCCACGGTCGTCAGATGTATTTACAGTTTCTTCTTCCGGGTTGGACCGTGTCAAGTTGTTGATAGCTGCCGAGATTTCGCACATCCTGTGATGGCTTCTTCAGAGCTGAATAGAGAATGTTGCGAATAAATGAATGTAGAGAATAAATGAATGTTCTATTCAGCCCTAAAGAAGCCATCACAGGATGTGCGAAAGCTCGGCAACTATCAACAACTTGACACGGTCCAACCCGGAAGAAGAAACTGTAAATATAAATTTATTATTATGTTTTATATATATNATGGCTATCAAACTACGATTCCTCTACACATTATCTACTAGCTTGGTTTTAAGATATCTATTTATTTATTTATTTATTTATTTATACACCTCATTGATTGAACCTTATTGATTGAATTTAAAAAGACATATCTAATGATTCTAAACATGACCATGTTCTACATTCCACATGCGCGCTACTTCATCAATTTTGTTACCTGCCTAATGTTATTTAACTAAAAAAAAAAAAAGGTACTTAATTTATCGTCCAACTCTATGCAGTATTGCATTCTGTGGAAACAATTTTAAATTCAGAAGAAAATAAAATATTCTGACTTCTCTGTCAAATATGATTGGACGTGCTGGACAAGCATTGATGAATTCTTTAGTGTCCCAAAAAAATACTTAGTATATCCAAACAAAATAAATTTGAAAGCTTTGTTTTTAACAGTTTTTGATTTAGTTAGTCTCATAACTTCTCGAAGAATGCTTCAATCAGTGTTCTTAATCTTTAAAACCCTTCAGACGCTGAGGGTTTAAGGTTACTAATTCCCTCAGTGCCGGAGATCTGATCTCTTCAAGAAGGCCTTCTCGGCTCTTCATTCGAGCTAATTCGGACTAATTCGGGCTCATTAGTTCGGCTTCTGTTTGAAACAAACGCTAACTAACTCCCGAAGACATCGGACTTTTACTCCAATCACTGTTTTACTTTTCTCTGGGGTACTCTGCCACAATTTTGTGATTTTTCATTGTCACAAATTAACCGTAACAATTACTCCTGAAGAGTCATCTTTAACAAAGGACGATTTGTCGAGGGAAATTAAAAGTTTTCTTAAGCTAATATATTTTCCTTGCACAAAGGATTTTCATCCATTTATTCAAAGATGATTTTAGTTGGGGTTCGGTCAAGGTAGATCCAAAAAACACAAATTAAAAAAATGTATTTTTTAATAAAAGATTATCTGCCAACGTTTCGGCCTACATTGTAAGCCATCTTCAGGGCTATCATAAAGATGAGAGAGGACGTCCTGTCCCTAAGTTCACATTTCCATGACTCAATGGAATGGAATAGTCATGGAAATGTGAACTTAGGGACATGCCGTCCTCTCTCATTTTCATGATAGCCCTGAAGATGGCTTACAATGTAGGCCGAAACGTTGGCAGATAATCCTTTATTAAAAATACGTTTTTTAAACTTGTGTTTTTTTGGATCTACCTTGACCGAACCCTAACTAAAATCATCTTAGAATAATATCTACGGTCAACAAACTCTCCTTTTGAACATTTAGGTATGGAATTTGACAGAGGACTGAAATGGGGTCCAGACGGACCTAATACTAAGCTAGTCAACTCATGTAAGATCAAAACTCTATACCATCTTCTCCATTCAACCAACAAATGACATAGAAATCGAACTTATACACATTTCTCACAAAACAAATATGCACGGACATTAACAAAACAGATTAACAAAAAAATCTCAAATAAACAGTTCTAACAATTCCAAAAGTTTTGCTTAAGCCAACAATTTCCTTTCGTTCTGTTTTCAAAAGCTACATGCAAAAGTTTACTGAAGAAAATGAATACTGTTGCAGAGCATTGAAAAACAGTCACACGCACAAACATACATCTTAGTGACTTGCATTTTCTATGTTTAATTGGTAACATAGGATAAAGAATAAAAAAAAATTCAAAAAATCTGTCATGAAAAGAACACCTACACATAGCTACACACTCTTTTGAAATTGGCCAAATGAAGGGGAACAAAATTTTCAGCTGAGTGTAGAGAAGGCGGGGAAGCATTTCATATTCTGCCAGAGCGTTTATACCTGGCACTCTTCCTCTGAGTCAGCTGATCAATATACTTCTCATCTGTCCAGTCGTCAATGGAGTATGTTATTAATTCTGGACTGACAGTGATCTTATAAGCTGTCATCCACTGTCGCAAGTATCACAAATTTTGTAGTGCCTAAATATAAAAATAAATGACCTTGATGTTCACAGGGCTGATAAATCGTCCACATCTTGTTTTTTTTTTTCCCTCAAGATTATTCATTCTACAATTTTGTATTTTAGTAGCAATTTTTTTTGCATGACTTAAGCAAATTAGTATCTCAACAAATACCAAAATTAATAACAGTGATATTTTTTTAATGAATGTGTGAGTTCTTAATTTAAAATTAAAAAAGTTATGAATAATCAGTGTTATGTACTCCTAAAAAAATTGTATAAGATGCAAAAAAAAATAACAGTGGTGTAATATATACAGAATTAGTGTAGTCTCCTGGAGAAATTTAAAAACTTTATCTGTCGGAAATTCGCACGAGCATATCATTTAGTTCGATATTGTGTATGTGGCTAATTGTAATCTTAACTATAGAGATATCGGGAGAAATAACGTCTGTAAAATTCAAATGATTTTCTTTAAATTTTAAGAATTTATTTTTTAAAGGAATTATGGTATAATTATATTAACATTTAAATCATTGGTATTAGGCTTCCTAATTATACAATTATCAATAGAAGAGAAACCAAAATAAGCAGAAAATTGTATGTTTTAACATCTATTTGTAGACACACAAGCACAAACACACACACACACATATATATATATACATAAAACGAAACACTCGCTTCTGCGATATATAAAGTAAATAAGAACAGGAGGAAGAAAGAGTGAAGAGAACACACAAAAAGAAAAAATTACAATTCAGTCAGACTCTTTTTAGTCTTCACTGACGAAGGACGAAAAATCTCCCCGAAAATATAATACTCATTGTAATTTTTTATTTTTGTGTGTTCTCTACACTCTTCCTTTATATATATATACATATAAATACACCATAAAAGATGAGCTTAACTACAGCGAATTTTTTTGTATTTTCGTTATGATGGACTAAATTAATTGTTCTTAAATAAAGCAAAACGTTATAATGAATCAGGCTATTTCCCGACCGAACAGGAAGCTAAAGATTGGAGAAAGATCTTATCATGTAAAATTATTGAATATAATAAATTAAAAAACAAAGTGTTTGAGAATTACTTTTTACACTTATTGTGTGCAAAATAGGTTTATAAAGGTTTGTATTTATTATGTAATTATTAATAAAAATATTTTCGATTTGGTCAATATCTGAAAATTCTTCCCATGAAAATGGGAAATTTGACACCCATTTTTTACAGAGTCAGATATTAATTTTCTCTACCAGGGTGTATATAATCAGAACTGATAGATCAGTTTCATGATATATTTTCTGTTACTTCTCTCGCAATTAGAGCCCTGGAAGTGGCTATACATAGGCAGCCTTTCTGTTTTAAACAACAATGACACTGAAAGGGCAATTATTTATCGATAAAAGTCTTCTAAGGCGGGACTCCAGGTGAAGTTTGATATAAGTATATAACAGGATAACTTTGACAGAGATAACCAACCGTGTGTCTCTGGTTTCATAAAACTTATCACAGGTATTTACCATTTTTGAAATTATCCCAAGTCATTAACGAAACGATTGGCGAAAGGATGCTTAAATTTTTTTTTTATTAAATTAAATAAATGTCTNATACATACATTCATATATATATATATATATATATATATACATATATATATATATAAAACACAAAGAAAAATAAAAAAATTAATATGGTACGATGTAAGCAACATTATTTATTAATTATTTCATAGTTACAGCTGGTTCAGGAAGGTAATCAGCAAATGGGTCAGCGGCATTATCACTGATCACATGGACATTGTTCTAGAAAGAAGCGTTCACGTGATAAATAATATGTATTATTTAATTCCTTTTCCCATGCACTTTGTGAAAGGGATTTGTAGACACAGGGATCCCAATATAGTACAACCCGTTATTGTAAAATGAAGTCGTATGTTTTATTTGCTATAATAAGTCTCACAAAGAAAGTATGGCACTCAAGAGGAGATATCCCATGCTTCATTAAGGGTTGTAAATTATTGAAAGCTATGAAATTATATTTACAAGCCAGAGAGAACAATTGGAACAAATATGCAGTATACTTGCCGGGAAATTTGGTGGGGAAAACGCTCCCCCAATGTAGCTAAATTCATAAATTTCTTACTTAATATGATTATGAATATAAAAATTTACATTTTCTAAACTTCATAGTAACTAAAATAACAAGTTTAGAAAGTGAAGTTTATAATAAATATTAATTTTCCTCTAAAACCTCCTCCCCTCTAATTTGAATTCAACATAAAATGCATAGTTTTAAGAACTTGCAATGAAAATAGTAAATGTTACGTCCTAACATCTTCATATGAAATAGCAGTAAAATGTAATTACATTAACATTTTCACGAAAAACTTTTGTTAAGTAAGAAATTACGAGTGTAATTATATTGGGAGTGCGATTCCCCTACTCTTCCTTCCCCATCAGTTAAGGGCAGAGCTTAGAGGTCGTGCATTTTGTGACGACGCCATAACCTATTGGTTATTTATTTTTTTTTTTAATGGCGTGTCAACCTATGGTCATTAACGCCAGGGAGATATTTTATAGAAGCGGAAAGATATTTTCAAGAAGAAGAATTTCTTAGCAATAGGTTATGATGAGGTTATAATGCGACTAGTTATTATGTGGATGTACATAGTAATTTCTTCGTGATAGGAAACTATGTTATTTATAACAAAAAAAAAAAAAAATCGAAAGAGATTGTAAAAGAAGCGTAATACTCAAAATGCATCTAGATAAGATTTATTAGCCTGCCCTCTTTCAGAAAGTTCATTACAGAGTCGATGACTTTATCGTCATCCAATAGAGTCCCATTTAAGTTGTATTTTTCCTTGTTTCTTTATATTTCAGGCACTCTGTAAATTATGTTTGATGGTAAGAAGTTGTCTACAGGCCTCAGAAATGGGTGGGTTATTCTTTGCCATTATATAGCCATGAGTAAGTCTTGTGTGTCCTATTCTTAGTCTGGCTAATACCACTTCTCTCCTACGGTCAGTTGGCATGGAACTGGACCATACCCTCGGAGTAGATTTTATCCCGCGTAACTTGTTGTCTCTGGTTGACCACCATATATTTTCCCACTTATTAAGTACTAATTTTTTAACTAGCGCCATTACATCATTCAAGGTGACTTCTGAGTACATCTCACCATCTTTTATCGCTTTCTTTACTAGTACGTCCGCATTTTCATTGCCTGAAATTCCGCGGTGACTAGGTATCCATTTAAGTGTCACTTTGCTATCTTTCTCGTTGAGGTGATCAATTGCAATTAGAGTGACTATCGTGGGATGTTGGTTGGTGAAAGGGCTTTGTAAAGCTAAAAGAGCAGATAAAGAGTCAGTAAATACAGAAATGTTTTTTTGATAATAGCATTATCATTATTTAAGGCTTTGTTTATTATGAGTACTTCATCGGTAAACACGCTTGACATCTGTGGCAAAGAAAACATAAAGGATCTGCCATCTATTAAGAAAGCTGATCCAACGCCTTCAGAGTTTTTTGAGCTATAAATGCTAATGCAAGATTTTTATCTGGGACAAGCTTTTTACAGTTATTCTAAAATATGAATTACCATACTTTACAAGACTTTTTCAATTTATTTTTACACATGTTTTTGACTAAGGATATAACCTAGGATTATTATTGTGGTCATACTTTTAATTGACACATACAATGTTAGTGTTTAATAAATAATTACATTTCCTAATCTGTTCCTGTTGTTTCAGCTAATCGTTTTCCCCGGCTTGTAGATATAACTTTTCTGCTTCTATTTTTCTTTATTATATCATATCATAATATATCCATCTTAATGAAAGTTGAAAAATCTGCTTTGCTTGCACAACTCATTTGCTGATCGCTTCTTTATTATTCTTCCATCTTTCTCTGCAGTATACTAAAGTTCGATCAAAAAATCTGTCTTTCTAAACACAAGGATGATACATAACAACCAAAAGGATAGTTTCTTCCGAACAGGAAAGAAACGATCCTAAAAAAATCAGTAAAAACAAAATAAAAAGTTAGAGGGCAACACGAACTAACCATCCCAAAATACTAGTTGTAGAGGAACGTGAACAACTGACCATTGACATGACCAGGAAGAGAATAGGCCAGCCCTGACCTGGGGGTTAAACAAAACAAGCGATTGGCGAATCAGTAGTGGTATTTTATACTGAGCAAGTAATTTTGAGAGGTACGCGTTACGCAAGAAACAACGCTTATTTTGGAATAATCACTTAATTCAAATACGACCGTAACGAATACACTAAGAATGTCCTAAAACTCCATCTCTCAAGCTTAAACATGAAAAATTTCACACTTTTCATTAAAAGTGTACTTAGAAAAGGATATGTAACTAATCTTGCTAATTTGAGAAGGCAATGAGAGTGAAAAGTTAGTTCAAAAAGGCTGGCATACGTAGATTTACTTAGAGGAAAGAAAAAGAGAAACCTTCTACATTACACTTACTCTTAATTACTTAGTATGTTAGGAATTATATAGAGGTTGTCTTATTTATTTGATTTACAACCGATTTCGGTGTCAACACACATCATCAGGCACCACAGAGTATCGCAAGAAAAGGTTCTCTCTTCAGTATCTATGCAATAAACATTCTTCAATATATCATCACTGATGTGATCAATATTCCACAAAAGAAACAAAAAAAAGCATACTCAATATGCTTTAAAATATGCATACAGCAGAATAATGTTGAATTTAAATGAATAAAATAATCAAGAAGAAACTTTCTACCTACTATGCTCTGTACATTTTGGTTAAATTTTTAACGTATAAAGGCATCAAATACGTATTAAAGTATTAACTAAAGACTTAAGTACTAACCGTGACATTATATGATTCTTCTTCTATGTCATTATTATGATGATTCGTATGAATTGATAGTTATCAGTTTTATAATATATGTAAAAAACATATAACAAATATCAAATTATTTAAGTAATCATGATATTTATTATTTACATTCTGTTATGTATAATATATTGAAATTTGATTACTATTATATTATTATTATATTTTAGG
>KZ808932.1:110456-123807 GCA_000696205.2 Oncopeltus fasciatus
GGAAATGGATAGTGATATACGGAAATTTTTATTGTGTACATTTGCCGAAAGAAGTTTGTGATTGGTTTATAAATAAGCTCAGTAGTAGTAAGAGTAGGGGTAGGCAGCGGCAGCAGCAGCGGGGTAGCCGGAGTAGGCGAGAGGGGCGGCGTAGGCAGAGGCGGCGTAAGGGTAGGCACCGTATCCGTAGGCGCCGTAGAAGACCTGCTTCTTCTCGCGCTGGGACTCTTCGGCGGAGACGGCGAGGACGCAAGCCACGGCGACCACCAACATCAGCTGTGGAGGAATTGAACCATAAGTCATAAGTACAGAGATATACGTAAAATAGCATATAATTTAGTTAGAATTACAAACTATTAGCATTAAGAAAAGCAAAATTTCCTGAAACGTTAACTTATTAAGTTGTTGAGGAAAGGTCATACTCTAGAATTAAAATATTATTATATTTAGAAAATGATTAAAAAGCATTATAATTATAGGCAATTTTATTCTTAGTAAACATTTTTAGTTAGGTAATTTTTTATCTAAAGGATTTGCACATTTTTTAAAAATGGTAGAATAGAAATATTTATTTAAATTAATTTATTTAGTACGGTAAGAAAATAGAACTATGAAAGTATATTGGTAAATAACTAAATATATTTTTTAGGGATATTAACTTAATAACTAGTTACTGATTTTTAAGTAAGAACGTTTAGAGATAACCGCTTATTGCAACATGGGTTCTATATAACATAGAAACAGGGTTTCAATTTCTCATTTCATAATAATATACAACAAACTATTTATAGATTTGTTTTATTTATAGCCAATAAAATGAAATTTAGGTTCTGTTAGTAAATGATTACTCACGAAGAATTTGAGAGTAGCGGCCATTTTAGGAGATGTCTGTTCGAGCTGGTGTGCAGAACTGATGCCAAAGAAGACCTCCAGCGAGGTATATATACCTGGACATCACCTTGGACCGGACTTGCCACGCCTACAATAAGCACCTGATGTGGGAAAACTGCGTCAGCAATTCGGATCCTTTAGTCCACTTTGTTTACTTTTGACTGTATTTTCTCTTGACTTCACAGATAATGTTGATAAAGAAAGATAATGTTGATTTATAAAAATATCTGTTATTTTTAACTAGTACTTTAAAAAAAATAAAAACCGAAGGAATTTATGTTTTGTTTTAAATTTACAATTTTTTTTTACATTACCGAAGTAGCATTAGTCCCTAGCAATATAGAATCCTTGGGTATTAAGAAATTGAAAAAAAGTAAAATCGGGGAAATAAAACTTTATCCATCATACATTAAATGTATAATTATACTATGAACAAAAGTAGATTATTTTATCTGAATACAATAATTAATTGACAATTATTTTATCTATTTTTGCTTAAACACCCAAACACATTAAAGTCTTGCACTACAAATGATGATTTTGAATTTCCTTAAAACTTCAATATCATTCATAAAAATATAATGAACTCATATTTTACATTAAAATTAATCCCCACCTCCTATTAATCAAATTACGCTTAATAATGAATCTGAGTTCATTCACAAATCGTGATATTTGTTTTTGCATTTACTATTTTCTTGACCTGCTTTATTACTCTAAAATAAATATTATGCCTGCTAAATTAAAAAACAAAAAAATTACAAGCTGAAAATATAGAAATTAATACCCCACTCATATTGGTCCAATTTTGCTCAATAACAAATTTAGGATTTCTTCAGTATTATTTATAATAACTACAATCCGATTTAAAAAAAAAAAAAAAAGTGAAAACTGTGGCCCGTAGAGTCTTGATAGACATATGTATATAAGTGATTTTGATTTTTATAGTCTAGTAGGTACGGGGTCAGAGAAAATATCAAACAAATTTTCAAAAAATCCTCCATGAAATCAAAATCCCAACAAAACCTTATAAAAACAGGAAAGATACCTATACTAATAAAGCAAGCAGACATATCCTAGAGTTCACGAAGCCACTCATTTTATTTGCTTCCTGCAACCCTATTCCTATTTTCTACAGGAATTAGAAAATATTTCGGTGGACTATGACAAAGAAAGTAATACTGAAAAAATCAATAAAAAAATAAGTCAGATGATTTATTGTTCTCTATTTCAGTGATGTGCCCATAAGTGAGCTACTACTGCTCATAAGTATTTGAAACGAAACATATCTTGATCCCGTGTTAAATCTTACCTGATACGCAATCACGGTTATATTTTTTTGCCTTTATTTTGAAAATTTCACTGCTTGAAGTCAACTTGTAAAATTAAAAACTCATCTTAGGAAACCGATTGAAATACACCTGAACTTGAATTTACTGAAAATATCCCACTGATTGTGAAGACAAATCCTCTTGTCAGTTTACATCAAGTCTCTGTGGAATCAGAAAATAATACTCCTTACTCAAGAGTATTTCACTCTCTGAGAAAAAATTAGAGTCAATATCAGAAAATTGTCAACAGACATTGAGTGACACATGTAAAATCTTATGAGACTTGGATAAATTACGAAAATGTATAATATATCGACCGCTAATTGCTGTTGAATTTCTTCTGCCTAAAAATAATTATTTTTCCCATTTGTCAGTAATAAAACATACAATAATAATATAGTATAAAAAATCAGCGGTTAATTATTTTTCCGTCTAGAAATGTCGCATCGATAACTCTTTTAGCCATACAAGTTTCAAATAAACAATATTATTGTTAACTTTATTTGAGTGTTACACTATTTTTGTCTTCACTAAAATCATTTACCAAGTGTATTTCTAAATTTGTGGCATGTCAGCTAACGGAACAAGCTATCAATACAAACAAAATCGTATATAACGTTAAATTAAAATTTTTAGAGCTGTAGAGCAGGGCCGTTTTTTTTTTTATTTTGTTTATCGACGAAAGCCAGTACAGGGAAATATTCAAACCCACACAGTGCAGCTTGCCAGACTTCGACATATCCCCTTGATTGTGCCCTAGGAGATCAGGGTCTAAAATATAGAAGAGAGAAATATTAGAAATTTTACCTATAACTATTAGCAAATAAGACATTTTTCTCTATTCGATTCTTTTCTCTATTCCAAAAAGTACAGGCTCACTGAACGATATCTTTCTTAAGTCCTTACAGCTACTTATGACGTGATAAGCACGTGATAAACAGTTCGGGGGCTCGTCGTAGGCGTGGCTTGTCCGGTCCAAGGTGATGTCCAGGTATATATACCTCGCTGGAGGGGGTTTTAGCTATCAGTTCTGCACACCAGCTCGAACAGACATCTCCTAAAATGGCCGCTACTCTCAAATTCTTCGTGAGTAATCATTTACTAACAGAACCTAAATTTCATTTTATTGGCTATAAATAAAACAAATCTATAAATAGTTTGTTGTATATTATTATGAAATGAGAAATTGAAACCCTGTTTCTATGTTATATAGAACCCATGTTGCAATAAGCGGTTATCTCTAAACGTTCTTACTTAAAAATCAGTAACTAGTTATTAAGTTAATATCCCTAAAAAATATATTTAGTTATTTACCAATATACTTTCATAGTTCTATTTTCTTACCGTACTAAATAAATTAATTTAAATAAATATTTCTATTCTACCATTTTTAAAAAATGTGCAAATCCTTTAGATAAAAAATTACCTAACTAAAAATGTTTACTAAGAATAAAATTGCCTATAATTATAATGCTTTTTAATCATTTTCTAAATATAATAATATTTTAATTCTAGAGTATGACCTTTCCTCAACAACTTAATAAGTTAACGTTTCAGGAAATTTTGCTTTTCTTAATGCTAATAGTTTGTAATTCTAACTAAATTATATGCTATTTTACGTATATCTCTGTACTTATGACTTATGGTTCAATTCCTCCACAGCTGATGTTGGTGGTCGCCGTGGCTTGCGTCCTCGCCGTCTCCGCCGAAGAGTCCCAGCGCGAGAAGAAGCAGGTCTTCTACGGCGCCTACGGATACGGTGCCTACCCTTACGCCGCCTCTGCCTACGCCGCCCCTCTCGCCTACTCCGGCTACCCCGCTGCTGCTGCCGCTGCCTACCCCTACTCTTACTACTACTGAGCTTATTTATAAACCAATCACAAACTTCTTTCGGCAAATGTACACAATAAAATTTCCGTAACTTATATATTTAATTTTCTTACTCATCCTACTCCTTAGTGATCAAGAGTTTACTAATGATAATCTCAGTTCTGCAATTAGTATCATTGATTCAATTATTACCAAGAAGTTATGATTAACAAGTATGTATATATCTTACTGTAGTTGTACTACTTCACGTATATAATATTTCAGACATAATACACATAGAACATTACTGACTAATGGCATGATTGATGAAAATTCATATGGGATCTGTTAAATCAAAATGCCTTGTTTGGGAAAATGAATATAAGATTTGAAAGCGAAGGAGGCCGAATGTAGGTGTCTAGGATACTACTGCAAAGTATATTTCAATAATTTTTAAGTGATTCTCCTAGATGTAAAATGGTATTCGTAGATACCATAGATTGACAAATGCTATAACAGCTAGAAAAGTTCTTGATTGAGCAGGTCTGCTTAAGTTTTTGTGTAAGCTACAGAGTTCACCGTAAGTATTTATAACTCGTGTTAGTTTTGCTATAAACTTATTTAGGCATTACTTATCTCGGAAGCATCAATTCCCTTCAATACATATTTCCCTCTATTTGCTTCACTGGATAAATTTCCAATTATGTTCACCTGAAGAACCACCTAGGAATTACACGGAGGAAGGTAAGGGAAGTGATGAACTGTGTATACTAAATCAAATCAGAATAGAACTGTAAAATTGAAGATAACTTTATTGACTTTAAATTATTTGGTTATTTTAAATTATGCAGTTTTGAGAATTCAACTTTTCATTCATATAATAATGGTCCTTCAATAAGCATTATTTGAGAGGTACCCACATAAGACAATAAAAAAAAAATTCTTGATAATGTTAACAGTTTGAAGAATAATGTATATTATGTGTTTTGATGCTCATAACAAGCTATGTCAAACTTTTTTTTTATCACTCCCTAAAACGTTTTACATGAAACCATCCTAATGTTACCATTTATGGCTTCAACAGTTTTTGAACCATTTTATTAGTTTTGGTTATTTAATTTCTAGATATGTAAAAAATAATTCAATAATTATGTTTAACATTTATTATTTAGTAAAAACGCTGTATTATATATTAGTGTTATTACTTATTATTATATGACATCTTCATTTTGTTGTTTTATAAAAAATTCCCAGATCATAACCAATTCCCTTTTTAATTAACACTTGAATAAACATTTTTATATGTGGAAGAGTACAGGATCTAAAAAAGTTTCATTCAATAACACTTAATAATATCTGAAAAAATCTATTTAGTTTATACGGCGGACTTAATGACACAATAATCGATAAGAGTAAATCTATGAAGCCGCGATTAAACTGGGCACCATGGTATATCAATTGGAATTAGCAGTCGTCCATGAATTTTTTTTTTTGCTATTAGAATAGATTATTTGATAATGTGGACATGGACTTGGTAGAGCGATATAAAATGTGAAGATTATTTTAAGGACAGGCAAAGTGGCAAGTGACTAAGCATTGTGCTCTTGGCGCCACTTCTGGAACTCTGGACTATGTTTAGGTCCAAGGCTTGGTGGAATGCGGATGGAGCAGGCACATGCGCACTCCACAATCAAGCCTTCCTCCGAGAGCATGCACACAAGCCTGCAATAATGACCACGGGAGAGCTATCGGAGTGGTGCCGCTGCCGGTGCCGGTGGTCTTGGGGTTGCCCCTCTTTGGGTTCTCCTTCTGCTCTTCTGCCGTCCCCTTCCCTCCATTACGGTGAAGGAATAGCTATTTCTCACCGGCATTAAGGCAATAATGACCCTAGTGGTTGATTTGCAAAAAAAAAAAAAAAAAAAAAAAAAAAAAAAAAAAAAAAAAAAAAAAAAAAAAAAAAAAAAAANTAACATTCATCACTATCGACATGGTGGATTGTCTGCCTACGGAGATAGATGGACTAACAGAGAGACGGTCTTGATTTTAGTCTCCTACTTACAAGGTCTTCCAACAGTGAAGATGGAAGGGTTGATCTCAGATTTGGTCAGGAATTTGTATAAATAATGAATAATTCTAATAAAATTTATATTATTGCCAAATTTTTGGCCTAAATTTCATCAGGCCCTCTTCAGGACAAAAGCGGTGCTAGAGGGAGAGAGTCATCTGCTCTAGGATAACTAAATCGTGAAAAAGTGTCACATAAACTTTGTTGTTTAAAAACTAGTTATTATTTATTCGAATCCCACGACCAAAACCCTAAATGTTTTCAATATTCCTAGCACCCAAATGTAAGCTTCTTCCTCATATAATACGATGGTCAACTAACAAAAATAGACAAAAATTATATTACTGTAGCATAAGTAATTATTTTCCAATTTTCCAACAAAACTAAAGAACATCTTAGTTAAAGCGCAGTGTCACCTTTTCTGAAGCTCTTATCTGAGACTTGTTTGACAAATGAGAAGCGTCAACCTAAGTTCAGGAAGGTTAGATGCTCTTTCTTTTATGAAAGTAATAATACTCTAGTCTGCCTTTCTACATAAGATATATGTCAGATTGAGCAGCCAGCAAATTATCGTTATTTATTGATGTCTTTTCTAACTATAAATATAAGTCTTAATCCTTTTCATTTTTAGCTGATTACATTTTTATATGTTATGAAAATAATTCATCAGTTTGCAATCATAAAATAAAGAAACTAGATATTGAAAAAAATGTTTTGCTATATTAGTTGTACACCTATTTTGAACACCATTTTATTATTTTACATATACTTTTATGTTAAGTCGAAAAAACACACTACTTAAACGTTGAAAATAAGGAGAAAGTAAAATGGAAATGGATAGTGATATACGGAAATTTTTATTGTGTACATTTGCCGAAAGAAGTTTGTGATTGGTTTATAAATAAGCTCAGTAGTAGTAAGAGTAGGGGTAGGCAGCGGCAGCAGCAGCGGGGTAGCCGGAGTAGGCGAGAGGGGCGGCGTAGGCAGAGGCGGCGTAAGGGTAGGCACCGTATCCGTAGGCGCCGTAGAAGACCTGCTTCTTCTCGCGCTGGGACTCTTCGGCGGAGACGGCGAGGACGCAAGCCACGGCGACCACCAACATCAGCTGTGGAGGAATTGAACCATTTGAAGTAAAAAATATAGAACAATAAAATAATAGACCAGGAGAGCTGGAATATGAAAGTGAAAAATAAGATTTACACCTTTTTTTTTTTAAGCAACACACATTGACTTGAATACCTTCCCTGCCAAAAATAATGAAACTTAATTTATAAAATTTAGATCTACATTTATTTATTGCATCCGTCATCAAATTACAAGATGTTAAGTAACAGAATGAAGTAAATAAATATGAATTTATTAAAAAAAAAAAAAACGATCCACGGGTCTTGGAATCTTGTATTGCTTGTATTGATTCATTGCTGAGGCAAATCGAGTTAGTTTTCTGGTCTGTAATTAAATAATAAGTCTTATAAGCCTTTTGCAACACATTTACTCCTTACAAATAAATTCTAGAAAACATAGTGTTATTTAATTAAACGTTCATATCCCCCACTGGTTTAATGATATACGCATATATCACATAATCAATGTTATTATCACAACTTATTTTAAACTTTTTTAAAAACATAATCAATCAAATTCGAGCTCTTAAATAAAAAAAAATGTTTATTATTGGTTTTTATTTTATGTATATATAATTAAATTTTCAAAAACGATGCAAAACATTTTAAATTTTAATATTTTTGATACAATTTCCACACCATATATTATTTATATTTCTTTTTTAAAAGTATTACAAAATAAATTTCACACTATTATGTTCAAAAAATAAAACTCACGAAGAATTTGAGAGTAGCGGCCATTTTAGGAGATGTCTGTTCGAGCTGGTGTGCAGAACTGATGCCAAAGAAGACCTCCAGCGAGGTATATATACCTGGACATCACCTTGAGGAGTTACGAGCCACGCCTATGACGAGCCCCCGAACTGAAAACACGGGACTTGTTCGCGGCAGAAAGCCGTTAAATGTAATAATAATACAGAAATTCTCTATTATTATTATTATCGATTATTTTTAATGGTTTAAAACATTTTGTGAACAAATAGTATTTCCTTACTTCAATTTCCACTTGAATCGAATTACTTCTAATTATGAAATAGCATTATTTAAAAATGATTTACAATTATATCTTGTCGTTAGCTGCTAAAGTAATGAAAACATTGTGGGACAAATTGAAAACTAGAAAAAAACCATAACCCCGGTCAATGCAAGGCGTGCCATATAAAACAACAAAATTTATGATATAATTAGGAATAATTTGTCTGTAATAAAATGTCTTATGTTTCATACTTTTCTTCTGTATTAAAAAAAAACAAATAAATAGATGATTGATGACTCTTCTTGGTCCCGTAAATTACTTAATTAAAAATAAACATAGCTGACACGTAGGAGTCACGGAAAATAAACATATTTCCCATTAACTAATTAAATATCAATACAGTTTATTACTTATGGTTGTGGAGTGAGGAGCTATCTAAAGGTTGCCACCCTATTCTGAACATTCATAGCTCAGGACTAGCTTTTAAAATATTTTTACAGATAAAAGCTTGCCTAAAGCGAGATTTGAACCCGCAGCTTCAGGTTTGGGAGACCTGAACGGATATCATGAGCTACCCTGGCTCTATCCTCTGTATAATTTGTATTAATATTTAATAAGGACGTTATTGAGGATTATTTAATATTGCCTTACCAAAAACTGCTTTTTACTTTAAGAGATTTCAATATTTCTCATCGAAATAGAGAAACTGACGATTGACTAGACGTCCATCATTAGACTCTCACTTGAAAGTTTTCTGGGCTGGGAAGATAGAAGGCTATAAGTCCCAAAAGCTCCCAGCTAGCATTAAAAAGTAAATATAATTACAAAACAAAGTTGGTTTTTTACTTAAATCCCTATAAATTTAATTTTCTTGCATCAGTATATTCCTCCGTAATTTATCCGTGCTTTTTAAGTAATTTGATAAATGAAAACTTGGGTATGGCGTTGAACATATCATGATAGCTAAATTTTTACCGATTTTTTCAATTTAGGATTTGTCTATAACTCGAATATTACATTTTTGAATGAAGAAATAATTCTGTCACAAAGGAACTTCATAGATTAAGTGAATTGAATGGCAGTTGATTAATATAATTATTCAAACATTCCGTCTAATTAAATCCCATAGACTTATTGAATATATATATTATAAATAAACAACTCTGGTTATAATATTTAAACTATTTTTTTACGCTCGCCAAAGCCTTTCTTTTAATATTTAAAATCGATATTCCAGACTTCATTAAGATAAACCACTAATTTCGGTTTATAACCCGAAAAATTAAAGTTTACAGTAAAAGTAAACCCACCTGATAATTGTCCAATTGCACTTTTGCAATAGCGTTGTCACATACACACACACATACATTTTAGTGGCCATCATTTTTAGTTTTTACTAGGTAGAAACGGATAAAGTTTAAATGAAGTCTTTCATGAGAACAACCTCAATATACACAAATTAAGCATATACGAGTGTGCATATGTATGTATGTATGCATGTATACATGTATGTAATTATATGTATAGCTTATATCCATATACAAAATACTAAGGCCATCTATACTCTGTTTGCGTGCCTATGAAATTCCCAAGGCAAGGTTGCGGGCTGTCCTACGCCTCTGTAGACACACCCTCCATAGTCGGATTCTTATTGTTGTATTTTTTTTATTTTTCCTTAAAATTTATTTAGGCAGGTCAGTTGAATTAGTATGATAGATGATAGAATTCATTTGATCAATATCTTTATATTCTCATAATCTAATGAATAAAATTTATTAATTTGCATAAAATATAATTTAAATGAAATCCGATTAAAAATAATAGATTAGTCTGAAGGAAATACAACTCATCGCATTGATTCGTTGCTCGCCAATTCAGTGGACTTCAAAATTAACTGTTATTATGCATACGAGGTTCTTCAACTTTTTTTTTTTTTAAATGGTTATAAATAACCATAGGTTTTAATAAGAAATATGAGTTTTGAACCTTTGAAGAGAACAAGAGACCATTCACTGGAAGGTACGGATTGCACGAAAATTGCGTGATAGAATCAATTATTTTTTAATTTGCCTCTGGGTATTATTTTGAGTATAATTGTTAGGTCCCTATAAATATTTTTTTAAATGTAAATATTTAGCCCAAGGAAGCCGTTCCTCTTTGAAAAAAAGAAAATTTTCACTCTTTTCTTCATCACCCCCATTGCCCTGAAGAAGGCCTGAAATTTAGACCGAAACTATGGCAATAATGAACACTTTTTTACTCACCTCTCAAAACTATCATTCAAACTACTGATTTAAAACTGAAAATATAACTTGCAAATTCACAGTTGTTCATGATATTTTTTATCATTTTCATCTAAAGTTATTACATGCTCTTGCAGCTAAATCCCTGTCCAGTGTAGCCTGTCTGTAAAACATTCACTCATAAAAGGATTACATGTCCTGCTTAATTTAAACATATAATTATAATTTCGTATAATCATTTTAACATAAATAACAATCTATGTTGATTGAGTAAGAAGTTTGATTGTTTTGGATTGCCATTAAATGCTGACTTGAGGGCTAGCTAGCTAAAGGAAACTCCACAACTGAAGGGCTTCTGATACTTGAAGTAACTAGGGCAGTCAAGCTTCCGATGTTTGACTTAGGTTGAACGCCTAAATATTGAACATTTCAAAAGCAACCCTTCAATATCCCCTCATGATTCACCAGCGCTTAAGTTTAACTGGCTCTAAATCAGCCATTTTACCCTGACCTTTTTCAATAAATGCCATTTAGGATATTTGGATAAGTTAATAAATTAGAAATATTTCATTATATGGAATAAATTTAAAATGTAATTTTCTTAATAAAATGTAAAATGTGATTTTATATTTTAGTTTCTAATGGTTATAGTAATGATTTTGTGCATTTTATAATTTTTTATTAATATTTTCCAAAATTTCCCTATTTTAGAAATAGTTCCAAAAATTGGTTCCAAAGACATTTATGAAAGTTGTCCAAACGGAGAACACTTAGCCTCCTTTGAAACGCAATAACAATAGTACTGAACGTTAATTTGGTTGTTATAAGGTATTAAATAAAAAAATAAACTTTTTTTTTATTTGACTTTCGTTATCTTCTTCGTAATTCTCTACTAAATTTGCACTAAATTTAAATATCATTTACAAATAGTGGTCACAAATATTTGGTCTAGACCACGAAAAAATGTGTTCCATAATAAAAAATTATGTCTCATTTAATAAAACTAAGTCTTTATAGAGGAATGAATGATTTTTTTTTTTTTTTAAGTTTTACTCAAAACCAAAAACCTTAATATGGTGAGTCTAGCTAAGCTTACAAAGGTTAAATAAAAACTGAAATTTGGAGATAACTTATTGAACGTTGATTTTTGAGGAGAGGGTTGTCAGGAATTTATCTTGGGAGCGGAAGAATTAAAAAAGAATTTGTAACCATATAAGTTTTTATTTTACCCAACGTTTTGACCTAAATTTCAGAGGCCTTTCATCAGGGTAAAAACAAATTAGTTTTTGAGGGGCAAATAATATTTTTATTTTCAAATATATAAAATATATTTTTAAAATCAAAAACTAGGAAAACCTGAATAGAACAAAAAAATGTATTATCAACATTGGCGAATCATAAAGTTTTTCCCCGTGCCCTCCAAAGAGACCAATTACTAAAACCAGTCTAAAAATACCTTTCAAGCATTTCGGAACAATGAACAAAATTCTCTGCACCCTTATTTCTAGATATCACTAAATAGTAAACAAGAATAAAAACATTCTTATAATACATAAAGTAGAAATAATAAAATAAAATGATTTTAAAATACTAAAAATAATTAATTATCTGACTAATAAACTGATTTCGGAGGCTCGCCGTAGGCGTGGCTTGTCCAGTCCAAGGTGATGTCCAGGTATATATACCTCGTTGGAGGAGGTCTTAGCTATCAGTTCTGCACACCAGCTCGAACAGACATCTCCTAAAATGGCCGCTACTCTCAAATTCTTCGTGAGTGTACAATAAATATAACTCCTTTTTTTTTTACATTCGGATAGAATAAATATTACAATATTTTATAGGAGATTAATAGCTTTTAATGCAGTTGCTCCTTTTAAATAAAACTTATTAAATTGAAATCAAAAAAGCTTAAATTTGTCATATTCAAAGTTGACAGATTTAACTGTACTCGAAACTTAATTACAAATAAACTATTTTCTTACACACATATAAGCAAATTAATATTTTAAATTGTAATAATCTTCATAAATGTTAACTCTATTGTCTTCCTCCACAGCTGATGTTGGTGGTCGCCGTGGCTTGCGTCCTCGCCGTCTCCGCCGAAGAGTCCCAGCGCGAGAAGAAGCAGGTCTTCTACGGCGCCTACGGATACGGTGCCTACCCTTACGCCGCCTCTGCCTACGCCGCCCCTCTCGCCTACTCCGGCTACCCCGCTGCTGCTGCCGCTGCCTACCCCTACTCTTACTACTACTGAGCTTATTTATAAACCAATCACAAACTTCTTTCGGCAAATGTACACAATAAAAATTTCCGTATATCACTATCCATTTCCATTTTACTTTCTCCTTATTTTCAACGTTTAAGTAGTGTGTTTTTTCGACTTAACATAAAAGTATATGTAAAATAATAAAATGGTGTTCAAAATAGGTGTACAACTAATATAGCAAAACATTTTTTTCAATATCTAGTTTCTTTATTTTATGATTGCAAACTGATGAATTATTTTCATAACATATAAAAATGTAATCAGCTAAAAATGAAAAGGATTAAGACTTATATTTATAGTTAGAAAAGACATCAATAAATAACGATAATTTGCTGGCTGCTCAATCTGACATATATCTTATGTAGAAAGGCAGACTAGAGTATTATTACTTTCATAAAAGAAAGAGCATCTAACCTTCCTGAACTTAGGTTGACGCTTCTCATTTGTCAAACAAGTCTCAGATAAGAGCTTCAGAAAAGGTGACACTGCGCTTTAACTAAGATGTTCTTTAGTTTTGTTGGAAAATTGGAAAATAATTACTTATGCTACAGTAATATAATTTTTGTCTATTTTTGTTAGTTGACCATCGTATTATATGAGGAAGAAGCTTACATTTGGGTGCTAGGAATATTGAAAACATTTAGGG
>KZ808932.1:154781-167571 GCA_000696205.2 Oncopeltus fasciatus
TTTCATTTTAAATAATTAAAATCGCTTAACTGGAGACAGAACTGTACTTTCCCAAGTGTAATAAAAAAAAATTATAAGAAAATTTCGGAGATAAATTGGATAGCATTCTAGATTATTCTGTTTAAGGATAATTCCAGAACAAGATGGAATTAAAGTTTCCCAAGCGTACTCAATTCCATTCTTCTATAGAAAGCAGATTAATATTAATACACTGAGAAAATTTTAAATTATATTAAAAATTTTAGTTTAAGAGGACAGCATTTAATCTATTCAATTATTTTAAGATAATTTTTATAACACTTATAAATTGGTAAAGAAAACAAATACATAATTCAAATATTCGAGTTTTAAAAAATTACATAAATTATAGTCTTTAACGAAATTAATATTTTTTTCTTAAAGTAATACATTCATTGTTTACGGAATAAGAAAAAAATTTTAAAATTTTATTTTCAGGTACGGTAAATAATACATTCAAATAAAAATTTTTAATAAGACTGAGAAGCTAATAGTAATGAAAACATACCTCGTACATATATACGTAATTTCTTACTTGGAATTACTTTAAATTATAAAAATGATTCAAATGTAAAAATTTCTAACAAAATTACACTAACATTTACACATTATAAATTAATACACGTAAATTCCTCGAAATAAGTCTGCGAAAAAAAAATATTAATCATGAAATACACCTAAAATTTGATTTATATATTTCATTAAATTAAGTTTTACATTATCTTTCATGTAACATGCCTATAAAATTGTATGTTGCTTTCAACAGAACAAATTCGAAGTTGAATCTTGAAAAAATATTTGTTACTTCATGTTTGGTTAATCACCCCCTAATTGGCTTATTTCATGCACGCTTGCCCTTAATAGAGAAAACAGATAATAACATAAGATCATGAAACTTTCATGGGCAGATCACGCTTGATATTTGTATCTTAACATAATAATATGAATATGTATATTTATGAAATTTGCTTAATTCAAAATTGTATAAATACTTTCTATCAAAAATTAAATCATATAAACAATGATAATAACATGTTATACATTATGAAAATTACTAATGAAAATGCTTACATTCCTCATCCAGTCATATCAATCAAGCTGAATTGAATCTTATGGATGAAGGTTTATAGTAATATTGATGGGTAGAAAAAATTTAACAAGAAAATTTTAAGGCGTAATTCTACATAAACATGGTTTCCTTTGCGTCATCCCTACACTAATTCCAAAAAAGCAAAAAATTAATGCAAAGGAATAAAATAAAAACCTACTTGTCCCAGCCAGGGCTCGAACCTGGATCTCCTGCTGACTGGGCAAGCTCACTATCCAATTACGCTACCAGGAGAGACAGATAACATATTAAATTCCCAGCACTAGTGTCGAGAGTCTAACCTCAGAGGCAGACGAATACATCGTTTTATGCTCGAAGGAGCTGACAATGTCGAACTATTTATCGTCTCTCGTTATTTACTTTTTATTTTCATTTATAAATATTAATTTAACTTGTGGTATTTATTCCCACGTAAATTTAAATCAATTAATATAAGGGAATAGAGTAAAAAATCTAACTGTCTCATCCAGGGCTCGAACCTGGATCTACTGCTATCCGGGCAAGCGCGTTATCCGGGAATTTAATAAGTTATCTGTCTCTCCCGGTAGCAGGAGATCCGTGTTCGAGGCCTGGCTGGGACAGTTAGAGTTATATTCTATTCATTTACATAAATTGATTTAAATTTACGTGGGATAAAACCACAAATAAAATTAATATTTATTATTTTGTAGTTGTACTTGACCTGAATCTTTCACTAAATACTTACGCTATATGTAATATATTATTACTATTAACTGTATGATAATAACGAGGATGTATTGTAACTTGCAGGTTCTTCTGGCGGTGTTGGTGGCCTGCGCCATGGCGCTCCCTGCCGAGCTGGTCAGGGCCAAGAAGCAGATCTTCTACGACAGCTACCCTTACGCCTACCCCAGCTATGCCCCTCTCGCATACTCTTCATACTCCGCATACCCAGCCTACGCCTCATACGGATATTACTACTGAATATCTACCCTCGCTCATGCCCCGGCTTATTTATCCAGCTCACCTTACATCAGAAGCACCATGGAAAACCTTAGATAAATCATATTACAGGAATCCTACATGTGAAGTTTTATTTTAGTACCGTTCTGTAAAAATTGCTTTATTAGTAGAGAAAATTATACAGACAAGTTATTGGTTCCATTATTGACTGTATTAATCTTCCCTTCCCTTGTAATTTAAGGAATATTAATTCAATAGCTTGAAATGGTTGTTTTGCAGTGAATAGAGGCTAACAAAGAACGATTTGAAAATGCACAAAACCATCCATTGCGAGAGTATGCATATTGATGGGCTATTTGTATGTGTGGGCGCTGCTTGCTGCAAAGTGTAAGCTGAAGTTATCACTTAAAGCATTTCGGTTGTTAAAATCAAATTTGAAGGTATACTGACTACCCACCTAGTACAGATCATTTTGACCAAATCCATTCCATTCATGAAAAAATAAACTAAATAACAATAAGGAATATATACTTCAAGAGCATTAAGTATGAAAGTAGTATTACACTCTGCCTTGAGGTCTTAATAAATCCTGTTTATGGTTTCAAACCAGTAAGTTCACCAAATCAATTTCTCACTTTCCATGTGTTTATCCACTCAAACACACACACACACACACACACACACACACACACACACACTCAGTGGAATCTGGAATCAGTGAAAATAATTTTTCAAAAGAAGAAGTATGTATTTACCGTTTCTTCTTCCGGGTTGGACCGTGTCAAATTGTTGTTATTTACCGAGCTTTCGCACATCATGTGATGGCTTCGTCAGGGCTGAAAAGAGAATGAGAGTTGTAAAAGAGAGATTTAAAAATCCATGTGGTATATAAATACCATGTTTTATACACCAGGTGGTGTATAGTCCAAGCGCAGTACGGTCCTTGGGTCTGGAGTAGTCAGGTAGCTGGTCACTGATTGGTTGGACCCTCTTGTCGATTAGCGCTGGTTTCCAGTNTTTTAATTTTTAAAATTATTTCACGTCGAGAAATTCCTATATTTTAACACATTTGCCTAATGCTAATTACACATTTCACTTATTTTTTAAAATACTAATCCTTTTAAAATGTTTACTGCATTGTGAATATTTGAGAAAAAATATTCCACATTTAATATTTTTTTCCTAGAGAAATAAAAAGTATAAATAAGATAATATACGTTCATTATATTAATCTTTCTTATGACCTTTACTATTACGTTCAAAAAGAATTTACCTGCTGCACCTCTTGAAAAGTCTATTATTCCATCGTTTGATGGACAAGGGCAACGAGGTTCCGGGCCTTGAATCCCAGCACAACGGGTTCAAATCCCCGTTCTTAGTACCTCGTAGCCCATTCCTCAGGAATCTCACAGTTTAGGTGGAAGAGAGAAACTCAAAAGTTTTTGGTACTTTCTGAGGCGTAGAACAGCCAGCTACGTTTTTATGCCATTAGTAAAGAACGAAAATATGAAGAGACTCTTAGTACAAGGAATTATAAGTGGACGCCATACAGGAAAGGCCCTAAGAACTAACAAAATCACTTATGAAGCGCCCTCTGCAGACTACATGGTTCGAATCACATTCGAGGCAAGGTTCTGGAAGGAAGAAGTTCGATACAGTTCAGAACCAGTTCCTTGGAGATCTAAGCCAGTCATAAACTAAGCTAAAAAAAACTCAAGAAAGATTTTAGACCCTTCGTAGAAAATATTTACAAACGGAAATATGCACCGAACCAAATTCAGCTGAAAGTAATTTCAAAATAATGTACGTTTTAAATGCAAACTTTTTTGTGCTAAATAAGTTTTCATGATAGCAATAAATGAAGACAGCACTCAGTAGAAAAATACCTTGCAAATTTAACGTTGAATAATACTCCTTCCTACTTTTTAATGTCTCAAAATTAAATTAGGAAATAATTATTTATTTTTAGCAATGACCTTGATTTAAATGAGTGTCATAATATAAACTTTTAATAGAACACAAAGTATGCATCAGGGTGAATTAAGTAAATGTGTCCATTTAGATCTTAATCTAAAACATTCCTTCATTTTATCTAAAACAATTGAAATATTTCTCACGCAAAAATCTAATTAATTTTTTAATGTTGAGGAAACATAACTGAAGGAGGTATGAATACCGTATTTCTGCAGATAAGGAGACAAGAAGTTTGCTATTTCGGGTTTTTTGCGCTAAGTATATGCAGATAGTATGCGTTATTTAAAACTCTCTTTACACAATGAAGACAAAGATAACCGGTTCTTTAAATATAACTACTGCATGTCTGATGACATCATTTAATACAACTCACTTAAGATTATATGCATAATATAAATAAATGAATTTACATGGAACATTACATACACTATCATCATTTACGAGAGAACTCTCATCACTTAGTTGGAAATGATCTAGGAAAATCCCCTATAGGAAAGAATGTCATGATACCAATTTATTTCGTAAAATTAATATTCGAATAAAAAAATAATTATATTGTAATCGATAGCTTTTTACAAGTAGCTACAGACGACTTAATCACATTTGATTATTAGACGATTAATCATTTACTTATTAATAAATAAGCCTTGTGGGAATTGCAAAGAAAGCACGTTTCGCACTATAAGAATCGCGAGTGCGAAAAGTTTGAGGTAGTTTGATTATGTGGTGTTTAATTTTGAATCCTACCAGTTTTCAATTATTTCAATTCATTTTGACTGTTCCAACTACAGTCCAAAGAGGATTGAATATGTGTGTGTGATAGCTTGTCTTCAACCATTTAGAATCATGAAGGGAGGGCCTATCTGCAGGCCCTAGTCATCCCATTCTAAACAACTATAGCCCCGGGGAGGGGGGGAGGATTTGAAACCGCAGCTCAATGTTCTTTTTACTGAAGAGAGGATGTCCTACTTTTAAAAATGGTGAGAGCTCATGCGCCATCTCCTTTTTAAGGTGACGTGGAGTGTTCTCTGGGTGAGATTTCCTACAGAGGGATTGAGTAAAAGGATTGGGTTGATCTTAAAGCTTTGAGTGGAATATGGCGAATGGGATATTGATGAGATCTTTAAAGAAGGGGAAATAGAGGTATTTTTGAAGGATCTCAATTGCAACATGCTATCGAGCATCAACTATTTTACGAAGGACTTTAGGTTGGAATGACTGGATTTTAAGGATGTTTGAAGGCTTGGCTGTGCATCAATTCCATACCGCAGGTCCAGATTGGTCTTTTTTCGTTATATAGTTTGATTCTGGGAGAGAGCTTTGAACGGCGGTTCAATAGCGACTAGAGAGTGGTCCATAAAGTTTGTTAACCTCCTGAGTTTCAATAATTGTGTGAAGGTTTCACGTGAGAAGAGAGCCCAAGAGGAAAAAATTATTTAGATTTTTAAAAACAGAAATAACTGTAAACCGATTTTATGACAATAGAACTAACTTAATATTTTCCAATAAATATTATTTTGGTATTAAGATACAAAGTAATTGCCACATTTGAGGTTAAAATTCAAGTTTCACCTGCTTCACCTATTTCACTGTAGCCCTGTGCTAAATTGGATCTCCATAAGAAAACATTTGCTCAATAGCCTTTGAGTACATCAACTCTTGGTGTTTCACCAAAGTTTCCCCAACCTAAATAAATTGCGTTTACGAACTGTAAATTTTGTAATATAGCGCAATATAAGGGCTTATTAAATTTATATCTAAAATGGAATACTACCTCAAGACATTACTTTTACCAGTTCAATCCTACTCCCTTCTAAGGACACCGTAATGTTCATGAGTCCTTGTAGACTTAGAATGACTAAACTTTTCTACAGATCTCGTTACCTACACTACTGATTTGTAGTAATCATCTGCGATGATGAAGCTGTCTGCAAAAGCGAATCAACTTCTTTTGGCTGCTAGAGAAAGAAATCAAACAGCACGATTCNTATCCATATATTGCCCGAGAGATGGACAAAATGTGTAGAAAGCGAGGGCCAGTACTTTGAATAAAATATATTATACTTTTTTTTAAATTACTGTGTATATATTTTAAGAAATAAACGACATTTTAAACTTGCATACCTGGTAAGGACACCGTGATGTTCATGAGTCCTTGTAGACTTAGAATGACTAAACTTTTCTACAGATCTCGTTACCTACACTACTGATTTGTAGTAATCATCTGCGATGATGAAGCAGTCTGCAAAAGCGACTCAACTTATTTTGGCTGCTAGAGAAAGGAATCAAACAGCACGATTCAATAATAATAATAATCCTTATTGCTCTCTCGTAATAATTCTTGAGTTTGGTTCAGAATTTGTAGACAGACTAGATTTTCGATCTGAAGAAAAAAAAAAGATCTGTTGCGTGCTGTGACTGTATATGTTTTTTTTATTTTTTTTATTTAAATTGCACCAAAAGGAGATTGATTTGGATCTATTCATTCTTTATATTATACCGCTTACATTGCTATTATTATTTTTCAAGTTTTAGAAAGAAATAATATCTTAGACTTAAGAAAATACTCAATAAATTTTCTAAACATACAATATAAAAATTTACACAGGTGGTGTATAATCTGGACCTTGGGCGAAGCCTGCCTTCCCATTGGTTGATACTGTGTTCTGGCTCTGGAGTAGTCAGGTATATTATATACGGGATTATACACCACCTGGTGTATAAAACATGGTAATTATATACCACCTGGATTTTAAAAATCTCTCTTTTACAACTCTCATTCTCTTTTCAGCCCTGAAGAAGCCATCACATGATGTGCGAAAGCTTGGCAAATAACAATTTGACACGGTCCAACCCGGAAGAAGAAACGGTAAATACATCTGACGACCGTCAAAGCCTACGTGAACAAATATAAAAAGAATTTCCTTTTTTTATAAATATACTTACATCCTTAAATTGAACTTATTTTCAATATAATGATGGCTGCAATATAGTAGAGATGGTGCACAATAAACAATAATATTAATGTCTCATTAGTAATATCGTTTTTCTCAATATTGTTGCGGGAAGTTTATCCGTGTACAAATGATAGGAATTAGCGAGGTCAATCTCTACCTCGTTGAGGATTCGGGCTGAATGCCTGTGGACGTTGCTGCAAGTCTGGAGTGCCCGAGAGATTCACGACTCGAGACGCGCCTCAGCCTTGAAGGCGATTGTTATCCGTCATGAGGAGGACGCAATGAGGACTTCTTATTTTGAGGTGAGGCGGATCTGCCCCGCCCAGACACTTGAGAACCTCTAGTCTCTATTTATTTTCAGTGCTCGGGATATATAAGTCCGAGATCTCTAGACGTGGAGCTGACATCAGTTCCTCTCTGTGAACCGACATCATCATCAATATGCTCTCCATCAGACTCTTCGTGAGTAGAATACATTAACATACATTCTACTGTTTTTCTTCTAGGAAACTAATATTTTTAGAATAAAGCAAAAATGATAATATCCGGCTTGTCTCATTCTTTATTTACTTTACGCTCTTAATTTAAAAAATGTATATGTTTAAATATTGGTTAAGTCCTCCAACATAGTACGATAGTATTCCTCTTGTCGCGCTTCCATTTTACAATCATTTAGAGTACTCTTGGATCAGTTTCAAAGCCATCTTGCCGTCTCATCTTCGGTCTTCTCATACATCTACTCATCCAGAAATTTCCTTGGAATATACCCTCACCCTTTCTTGCGACGTGACCAGTCCGTTAAGTCTGCTGTTCCTTATTGTCCGGACTACATCTATTCTGTGGCACAGCTGGTTTCAAACACCTCCTTGGCACTTTCCTTTCGAAACAAAGTAGGCGTAATGCATCGCTTTCTTCGAGGGTCCAGGATTACGAGGCATAGGATAAGGGTTTCTCTACATTCTTATTTCGAAGCTTGCTTCTTGTGCATTTTGCAAAACATAATCACACCTATTAGCCCCAGCAATCCTTCTTATGCATTTCTGAAAACCATAATCACAACTGTTAGCCCCAGCAAACCTTCTTATGTATTTTGGCAAAACATAATCACACCTATTAGCCCCAGCAATCCTTCTTATGTATTTTAGCAAAACATAATCACACCTATTAGCCACAGCAATCCTTCTTATGTATTGCAGCAAAACATAATCACACCTATTAGGCCCAGCAATCCTTCCTATATATTTCAGCACAACATAATCCCACCTATTAGCCCCAGCAATCCTTCTTATGTATTTCAGCAAAACATAATCACACCTATTAGCCCCAGCAATCCTTCTTATGTATTTCAACAAAACATAATCACACCTATTACCCCCATTAATCCTCCTTATGTTCAATTATTTATGTTAAGTTATTCACATTTCATATGATATATGAATTCTGTCATAGCATGAAGTATAGTTAGAGAAAAATGTGTACGTATGATGATGATTATTTTCACAACATTTTAGGCGCAGTAAATTTAACTGTAGAACACGCAACCCTTACCAGGGAGCGAAAACGGCTAAAGATATAAGAACAGTCTCATACCTACTATTCTCCGTCTTCATTGGTTTCTGCAAACCATCTTCCGTTGGCGCAGAAACCAATGAAGACGGAGAATAGAAAGTATGAGAGTTCTATATTCATTGGTGGTAGAAATAACCCTTTAGATCATTTATATAAGAACAGTGTAGTGGCCTAACGGAGCAGCAATTTAAACAAATAAATTAAGTTCATGATGATCAGTATGAGAATATAATACAACATGCATTTCTTTGCACAAGGAACAAGCAATGTCAGTTTTAAAAAATCACAAGATTAAAAATATAATACTCTTGGAATGCATTTAAATGAACTATTTTTTTTTTCTCTAGGAGAGATACATATATGGGTTAATCTATCCCAGAAATTGGAAAAATAGAAAATTGTATTAAGCTTGGTAAACACGAGGAAAACATTTAAATAACAATTTGGATCTTTTTTTATATATATAAATAAAGTTTGCCCAAAATGTTTTGGTTTATTATTTCTNAGGCTTCTTAAATAAATGAATATTGAGGAAAAGTTGACAAATTATCTGATATATCTTAAGCTAAGTATATTGAATGAGTCTACCTTAAATGAAGCAATTTCGAAATAAATTTAATAATTAAGTCTCTGTGAATTCACAAGAATCTGAATTTTAGAACCTACATAAAAAAAAATTAATAAAATAAAAAATATTTTCCAAAGTACTCTAAATATAGATTGTGTTATTTATTTTTCAATTATAGAGAGGTCCAATCTAGCCACTAAGTTCCTAAATATCTTCCTTTAAAGCCGTTATTTGTAAAAAAAAAAAAATTAAATGAGGAATGAAAAGTGTGTGTGTGTGAGTTTATATACAATTTTGAAATCTGATAAAAAAATTGAGCTCCTCTCTAGAAGAATTAATGAGAATTAAAAGAAAAATTTTAATAGTGGCTTAGCTCGTTTTCCTCAAAATAATTCTTCACATGAAAAGTAATATAAGGAACAGGAAACCTAATTTTTCTAAATTTCCCAAAGTAGAATTTTAAATAAATAGAACATGATAAATTATCAAATTTAAAAACAGTAAAATAATAAGTAATTCATAAGAAAGTCTAAAGAGAAACTATATTTGGCGAAAGTTCCATGCACCATGCTTCAATGTACTTGGAATGGTTATGGGCTGGGCTGTAGGAGGTCCGCACTACCCTAATGGACTCCCCATGTACAGCGTTAGAGCCAAGTCTATATGGTGGGGCTTAACTGATACTTAGGGCCATTCCTTGACGTCGGGGGCTAAGAGGCACGTGGCTATGACGTACCTCGGAAACTGGCAAATATATTTCCCTCTGTCCTAGATTGGACAAGATTAGGAGATATCTTTATCATATTGTATGCTCGAAAAATAACATGTTCTTAAAATTATGTGATGTTAACAGTGGAATTTAGAAGTCGACAGTTCATGTCCTTATACAACGAGGAGGTCTAATATATTAAATAATGTGGGGCGCCTGCTTAGTGGAAGGGAACCGTTTGTGTCCTTCGTACCAGATACTGCGGGTTGAAGTCTCACCGTGGGTAAACTTCTATCAGGAAACGAAAGCCAGACCAGGAATGCTTAGAATAGGGTGTAAACCTGTAGATATAACCTGTCCTATATGTCCCTAAGTGGTTGATTTAATGTTTAAAAAAATTTTACATAAATCAACTTTAGTTGTTTTAGTAGTCCTAAACTGAGGTTGGAAATTTGAAACTTTATCTAACTGAGGATACGGTTAAGAATTTAAATACACAATTTTTCATACCCTATTCTGAATAAATCGCATCCAAGCAAAAATGACAAAACTTTATATGGACCTACAGATGTATATAATTATAATTTTTGGAGTTTTACTGCAAACNCTTATACAACGAGGAGGTCTAATATATTAAATAATGTGGGGCGCCTGCTTAGTGGAAGGGAACCGTTTGTGTCCTTCGTACCAGATACTGCGGGTTGAAGTCTCACCGTGGGTAAACTTCTATCAGGAAACGAAAGCCAGACCAGGAANTTTAAATAAATAGAACATGATAAATTATCAAATTTAAAAACAGTAAAATAATAAGTAATTCATAAGAAAGTCTAAAGAGAAACTATATTTGGCGAAAGTTCCATGCACCATGCTTCAATGTACTTGGAATGGTTATGGGCTGGGCTGTAGGAGGTCCGCACTACCCTAATGGACTCCCCTTGTACAGCGTTAGAGGCAAGTCTATATGGTGGGGCTTAACTGATACTTAGGGCCATTCCTTGACGTCGGGGGCTAAGAGGCACGTGGCTATGACGTACCACGGAAACTGGCAAATATATTTCCCTTTGTCCTAGATTGGACAAGATAAGAGATATCTTTATCATATTGTATGCTCGAAAAATAACATGTTTTTAAAATTATGTGATTGTTAACAGTGGAATTTAGAAGTCGATAGTTCATGTTCTTATACAACGAGGAGGTCTAATATATTAAATAATGTGGGGCGCCTGCTTAGTGGAAGGGAACCGTTTGTGTCCTTCGTACCAGATACTGCGGGTTGAAGTCTCACCGTGGGTAAACTTCTATCAGGAAACGAAAGCCAGACCAGGNTTTATAGAGATGTAAAAAAAAATTGAATCAATAAAATTAGAAGACTAGTAACAATAGCCACCCTTTTCCCATGAAAAAATGGTTTTGGCGACAGTGTTGAATAAATATGACAAGAAATATTTGGTCATTATTTTATTAATAAAAGCCAACTGTGAGGCTTGTGTTATAAGCCTTTATAAAGACAGAAAAATAAAATCAAAATATATGAACGAAAATATAGAAATAGAGAAACAATAAAAGATAAATAAATGCTAATATTGCATTTTGATACAGATATTACATACAGATATATATAAATAGATGCATAAAAATACAATGTGAGGTACTATGTAAATGATTAATTACTTACTAAAATTAGACATAAAAATTTCATAACAAATTTCAGTCAATAATTATTAAGTTACTTAGTACCTATAACAACTATATTAGTTGTATTTTAATATATCTATTTATATATACCTCTCTTTATATTAATAATGGCATTTATCTCGATTTATTATGAATTTTAGTATTTCTATTTGTTTTGAGATCATTGATATACTTTGGTTGAAACAATATGGAAATTACATGCTTTGGAAGAAGTAGAGTGAAGGGGATGTATTTAGTTGATAATTAGAAATGGTTGTACAAAAGAAATCGGCGGAATGTTTTGTATTTATTATACAATCAATGTTATGCATTCTTTAAACCGTCCTTCTTGTTTAAATTAGTGGTTTTGAACTATATGTTTAACAATGGGCATGATACAATCACTAAGGCAGGCATTTTAAGACTAATTAATTTACATTAGATTGAAAAAACAGGAGTTAAAAATGGCAATTCTAAAACCAACAAATTATAATTTGATTCCTATCAATAACAATAATTCAATTTCCTTTAGCAGAAAAGATTAATGTGCCCTTCAGGAGAAACATATTGCAAATAAAAAAAAAAAGGTCATAAACAATGAGGATGTGGGATGTGTGTGTCGGTCACAGGATTAAAAAAACTAGACTAAAATGCCTACAGTATATTTAATTCCTTTTTCAGAGTCTACATTACATCAAAAAATTACACTATATAAAAGGCCAATCATATGGTTAAAATATAAATAATTGTAACTTTTAATACAGTTTCATTTTTTTTTGTTGTAATGTAGGCTCTGAAAAAGTAATTAAATATTCCGAAACTAGGCATTTTAGTCTAGTTTTTTTTTTTAACACTGTGACGGACACCCACTTACTTTGTGATAAGTACGGTCATTTTAAATACGTCTTCAGATGTCTAATGGTTGTTTTCAGTTATGACTATTTCCCCGCTCTATGGGAGTGATAAATACTTATCAATGACAGTAAAATGAACTACTCTCCCTCATACATATCCTTATCTATCTGTACTGTGTTTCTGTCCAGGTGTTGATGGTGGTTGCCGTGGCCTGCGTGCTGTCACTCCCAGCCGAGCAGTCGGAGCGGGCCAAGAAGCAGATCTTCTACACGGGCTACGGATACGGGGCCGTTCCTGTCGCTGCGCCTCTAGCATCTCCTCTCGCCTACACTGCCGCAGCCTACCCCGCCTACGTCCCACCTCTGGCCTACTACTGAACAATGTACAACCCCACTTTGATCACCAGGTTATCGACTTTAGGCATCTGAAATGGA
>KZ808933.1:14887-32654 GCA_000696205.2 Oncopeltus fasciatus
AGAGAGAGAGAGAGAGAGAGAGAGAGAGAGAGAGAGAGAGAGAGAGAGAGAGAGAGAGATGGATCTCTTTTATTGATAGGTTGTTACTGAATACACACAAATGTATTAAATGATTTTATGTTTCGCAGTGTACTCTGAAACATTGTTTTCATATTTGGAATTTGCAATGCCTTGAGAAAAATATTCTTCTAGCCGGTATTATTTACCATAGGTCAAATTATATGTAAACAGTTCCAATCTTTAAAATAAAGTGAATCTATAATCACATCTTAAATCGCGGTATTGAATTTATTCTGTCAGCTCTTTAGAAGCTTAAAATATATATTAAAAGAAAAAAAAAGTTACTTAACAAAAATGGAATTTTCTACCACCAAGGTCTCTCATACACTCAGTTTTGACCAAACTTCGGAGGTGGAAGGTTCTACATTAACTAGGTAACTATACTACTTTTCAGAGAATTATATTTTATGCTCCTGAAGAGGTGGCAATCTAATACACGAAACTGGTAGAGCATAATAAAGTGTATTAAACAGGATATTAGTGTTTGGTTATCTGAACATTTTCCTCTTCTAAAAGGTATTAAGTCATTTTAACGTTGAGAAATATAGGAAAAAAAATAAAGAAATACAGATAGAAGGACAGTAAACATATTGACAGGTGTATGCTGAAACAACTGAGCCTATCGTTTTGCATTTAAAAGCTGAATGCCGAATTTCATCGAGCAAAACTGAAAACTGTGGCCAACACCTGTTTCAACGTAAGGCGTTGTCAGACCTACACACTCCACATGTAGATAGATGAAGAGATACATTTTATTGACTATGATCTTTGCTGTCAGGTAGGTCGACAAAATATCAAAAATAAATCTCAATAGCTACATTTCTTCATCATTTACTAATAAATAATTATATTAGAGAAGCAGCAAAATCAATTTATGATCAATGATATACTTACACCTCTAAAACAGCTCTCTTGAATAAATTCTACTCAACATGTATATTCGCCATCATTTTCAAAGTTTTTCTTAGAAATCTGTAACAAATTAAAATTAGTTCACAATTAAAACAATTTGTAGTCCTCATAGACATTATTATTCTTAGAGAAAATATTTTCCATACTCTGTAAATTTTTCAATCGATACAAAGCCTTATCGAGAGCTAATTTATATATATAAATAAATTAGCTTAAAGTATATTTCAAGAGTTCTAATCTTTCAAAAAGTGAATCTTAATCACATCTTAAATCGCGGTATTGGCTCAAGAAGAAATGCCTCAAAATGTTTATAAAGATATCCTTTATTCTTATTTTTATGGTTTTATAGACCTGCAGGCTCTACAGTAGCCTTATAAATATATACCCTTATGGCCTTGGCCATTCTTCAGAGATCCTGCATACTTTTTCTCCTTCATATTCATTTGAGTCTGATAACTTATCATTGAATCATTTTTTTTTTTTTTTACTGAAAATATATTTATTTAAAAGTTTATTTTATGTTGCGGCTTATGATCCTGCCTACTAAAGGTTGCCACAGAGAATCTGAAGCAGCACTTTAAGTCCGGTGACTCTCTGTCAAACCTGTTTAAGTTTTTCAATCTATCCACTAGCATTTTTTTACCATCCTTATCCTGCCTTATTGCTAAAAAAACACACACACAAAAAAAACAAGCAAGCCTTTATAGTCCAGGCATTCGCTACTTACAAAAAACCTTTTTTTTTTTGCTATATAATATATATANCTTTTTTTTTTTTTTTGTTATGAAATAAATTGACTTTTTATAATTAATAATGAACTGCACTTTTAGTTTTCACTCTGATCTAGTAGCTACAAAATGGTTATGCCCAGCGATACTGATGGGTTCAAATCAAGCAAGGATTTTTACAAAAAAACACACACAAAAAAAAAACAAGCAAGCCTTTATAGTCCAGGCATTCGCTACTTACAAAAACTTTTCTTTTTTTTTCGCACAGACCTTTTATTTAATTCATCGGCTTTTCAAAAAAAATTAATTTTCATTTAATGTGCATCATATATATGCGGATTTCAAGTTTCGCAATGTACTCTGTAATATTGTTTTTATATTTGTGATTAACACTGACTTTAGAAACATATTCTCCTAGCTGGTATTATTTACCAGTAATCAAATTAAAAGTAATGAGTTCTAATCTTTCAAAAAGTGAATCTACCATCACATCTTAACTCGCTGTGTTATCATCCCTTGCAACCACTTAGGGTCATTGGAGGGAGGGGCTATCTACAGGTTGCCACCCTTTTTTAAACACCCATGGCTCAGGACAAGCTTCTATATTTGCATCCGTAACGAGTACTCTAACGAGAGAATTATCTCTTTCTTCATCTCTTCATCTTAGTGAAGAAATCTGTTACATACTAGAGTCAACTCGCTCCACAGAATCCTTAATTCACGTACAATGGATCTTCACAAATTTTGTTATAATCATTCCCGTAAAAAATTATGAGAAGAATATCTTTGGAAGATTTTTTATAAGCCACAGTTATGGTTATTGACTTGAAAGCTCACAAATAACTTTATATATTATTGTAATATTTTAATAGGTTTAGCTCTGCACTCTGAGATGTGACCATAAACCTCCCTTGGTGATCTCTCCAGACATCCCTTTCGCCCTGATGATGACTTACAAGTTAAGTCAAACATCGGCAATAACAAAATAATTGTCCAACTCTGCAGCATAATACTCGACGGCCAACGAACCGCCAAAAATAGTATTTGAAAAGGAGAGTTTGTTGACCGTAGATATTATGTTTCGGAATATGTTTCGGCTTACAATGTGAGCCGAAACGTTGGGAGATAATCCTTTATTAAAAAATACATTTTTCAAATATGTGTTTTTTTGGATCTACCTTGACCGAACCCCAACTAAAATCATCTTAGAGTAATATTTGAATGTTAATTTTTTTCAAATATTTATGATTCCCAGCAGTACGAAATCGCCTTTTGTAGGAATCATTTTTCCTTTTATTTTCTTAGCACATTTTAAAGGATTTTTTTAAAGTCATAAATTTCAGATTATTCCTCCGATTTTGTATAATAACTACTTAAAAACGTTATTCACTAAAATTAATAAACAAATATCTATTGATGTAATATGTATGTATATAATTTACACAATCACCCTAGCAACCAAAATTATTGCTTTCTCGTATCGAAACCTAGTATATAAATATTAATTTACAGAACTCCTAAAAATAGTTTCTGGCATATCACAAACATTAATTTCGATTACAGCAATGAAATTCATTACTAACCCTCCCTTTTTAAAAATTATAAATGANGTATAGTAGAGAGAGAGAGAGAGAGAGTGTGTGTGTGTGTGTGAGTGCGTTTAATTGGAAACTATAAGCTTTCCGGATTAATATATCATATTAAATTACAAATACTTAATTTTTCTAATTTTTAGTGCAAGGGAACAATAAACAATCTAACTGTCCCGGTCAGGACAGTCTGGTCCTGACTGAGACAGTTAGATTATTTATTATGTTCCCTTGCACTAAAAATTAGTAAAATTTACGTGAGATTAACTACCACAAGAAAATAATATTTACAAAAACTGAATTTTAACTTGAGAAACTTTTTTTTTTTTGTTATGAAATAAAATGAATTTTTATAATTAATAATGAACTGCACTTTTAGTTTCCACTCTGAGCTAGTAGCTATAAAATGGTTATGCCCAGCGATACTGATGGGTTCAAATAAAGGAAGGAGTTTTACAATCTTAAAACTAGAAAGATGAAATTTTATGTTAAAATGATGGGTGTTATTGTATATGTCAGGTGTTCTGGTAAAGAACTTGTTCTTGAAACAAAGAACAAAAAAAAAAAGAACTTGTTGAAAAACCGTTTTTCTGTTAGTTATCATTAGATAAATAATGAAGTATGGGACATTTATTGTATGGAACTGAACGTTTTATAAAAACTGCCAATTATTTAAAGTAACACCTAAATAAATACACAAATAAATTACGAAAAGTGAGCAAAAACCGGTTTATAATTAAAAAAAAAAAATTTTTAAGCGCTGTGTGCAAATTCAAACATTCTAGAGAAAGATATTCAAAAATATAAACATATTTAATAATAAATAACAATTTTTTTATTGAGCCTTATATTTTATATGAAAGAATGTAATCAATCAGACGCTTTATCATCTCATAATCACATGGGTTCATATTTGAAGAAAATTATTTTCATCTTTGATATCGATTGATTGCCTTATTTTCAAAATTTTGCATTCAGCAGATTGGGGGGGTATTGCAAGCACTCGTGTCATCAGTTACGGACCAATGGAATTTTAAATATATTGTCCTATTAAATATATATCTATTTTCCTTGTATAATTCAGAACAATTGTTAAAAGTCAGAAACCAAAAAAAAAAAATATTTAACTACTTACCTGTTTTAATGGGGACACAAATATGGCGAGATTTACAATACTCATTCAATAAATGAATGAATGTTCATGAAAAATTATATCATTCATGATTTTGAATAATTTTCTCATGATGGAAGAAATACAGTTAGCCGGTTGTTTAGAGTATAAGTAAATTATTTTATCTTTCCTTAAAAATTTCCATAAAAATATTATATTAATATGATATTAATTATGAGTCTTGTCATGAATCTAATATAAAATTTAAATGTGAATTATCTTCCATATCAGTATAATTTTGCCAAAAATAGTATCTTTATAAAAGCCTCCTGTCCGCAAACACAAGTAGATTCTGTACACAAACGTACTCTGCAGATTGAATTCAATAATAATATATACCCTCTTCTACATGAAGTAAACTCAAGCAAGTATGTAATTTTCTTATTTAGTTTCGGCCAAGGCTATATATCTTATATTGACTGTTTTTTATAAATATTGTAGTCTTTATTGTTATAAAATATGAATAATTATATTCTACAGCTAGTTTATAAAATAAACATTGTTAGTTATCAATAAGTACTTAATTCATACATTTTTCGATAAGTATATCTGATGTTCAACAGATATGTTTCTTTTCGAACACTATTTAAAATATATTTGTATTTAATCATTTGAGTAAAAGTAGGAGATATAAATTAATCTTTACTTTAAAATATTTTCGTGATGATTCCTGGCAAAGCATCAGATATTGTAAACTTGCTTCATATTCTTTTTTTTTTTTTAAATTTACCCTTAATACAAGTTTTCTTCCTTGATTATCTTGTATGACAAATTTACAAATCTAAAAGCAGAAATCCAGTAACAGGGCAAATTATATTTAAGTGTAATCCTTGTTTTTCTCTGCATGTATCGTGTCTACAATCGAAGCTTCTGCAGTGTCATAAAAACAAATCATTATTTTTAAAAAATACAGCAAAGTCAAAAAGTGAACCTTTCATGGCGGAAATTGTTCATTATTTTTGGCTGTCAAATATTTTTAGTTTTTGCTTAGTAGGACCTCCAGGTGTCCTGTACTGTCCACCGGACATCCTCTGACTACAAACATCCGTGCTCCAAGTAGCGGAGTCATTTCGCGAAAATAATCAAAATTTGAATCTCATAAATGAAGTTTTACAATGACTTATATTCTCACAACTACTTCGATTCTATTTTTTTAATATTTTTTTTTTTTCAATTCAGAAATATCTAGTTGAGTAACAGAACATCATTAAAAATAGAATTTATAATAATTATCTTTATAGTATACAATTTTATGTATAAGAGTCCTGATATTTTAGCTGTAGAATTACCTCCCTCCCCCCCCCCCACAGAGAATTTACCAAGAATGAAATAAAATATATTTTTCTAACACTTTATTTATGATCAGATGTTTCAGAAAAATCCATTGAATCCATTTCAATCCCGTGAATTGGCCAAGCATATGTCTCATTATACTAAAAATAGGACGTCATAAAATCATTTTCAATATTCATTTAATTTACCAACATGTGTTGAGCATGTAAAATTTTTACTTTCCTAAGTAAAACAGCCTGTTAAGAAGATAATTAAATTTTTTTTTTTTAAATTCTCCTGTTCTTCATTACGGTATAACTATAATCTCCTATACTAACTCTAACGTTATATTGTAATGTAAATTTATTTTTTAAATATTTGAAATAAGGATTAACACTTGACAGACGTTTGGAACATGAAGAATCAGAAAATAAAAATTTATGATTTGGCATTTTGAGCTCAAAATATATAAATTCTAACAATATATTCCTTAGAATATACTTAGAATATCCCCCTAGAATGGGAGACATGACTTTAATCCGATCGAGTACTTCAATAATATGATATTAAATTCCAAAAAAAAAGGATTGATCCTGATCAAATAAATATAAATAAATTAAAAATCATATACAATCATATAGTAATAAAACTCCAGGACAAATATTATTTTATTTTATTTTATAAACTATAAAATTTATTTTACAATTTATCTGTGTTGAGTTTTATTACTCTAAGCTAAGTATAACCACTTTATTCAATTTTCTGAACGAACATAGACTTTTTTTTAATATTTAAAACCGTCACACCAAATTACATTGAGGTAAACAACTAATTTATTATTAAAGAACGTAAAATTAAAATTGAAAATGTTGGTTTATAAGCGAACAATAATGCCAAAAATGCATTTACAATACCAAGATTTATTAATTGTTTTAAAACAAGTGTTTGATTCTATATATGACAATATTTTTTGTTTTGCTATGAAATGAAATGACTTTTTAAAAATAATAATGAACTGCACTTTTAGTTTCCACTCTGAGCTAGTAGCTATAAAATGAAAAAAAACCAATTTCACATTCAGGTCAATCCCAAAAAAAAATTTCGTTTTATATTGTTTATTTTGAGCTTAGAAAGACAGTTATCCAGAGCTAGGCAGATTTCTCATGTTTAATTAAAATTAGACATAAAAAAATCTGAAAGACTTACTTGATCTAACAAGCTTGAGAGAGTAATGACTGTTTAATGTTAGATCATTAAGGCTTCGACTAAAAGTTTCAAAAATAATTTTCCAACATACATGTGTTATAATACTTAGCTCTAAAGAGAAACTAGAAAAATATTTAAGGAAGCCTAGCCTTCTTACTTTTATAAGTATGATGCAAATACAATTTTCGGTTTATATTGATGACTGTTGAATGAATTCATTTATAACTAATATCGGATGAGAGGGACTGGGAGGATTTAGAGGAATATTTACATATCTTCGCTATTATTAGTGCCTTGGAAAAGGTTTTCTGAACACGAGAGGGGCAAAATTTAATTTTCAAAAATGTATTCTATAACATTCTAATGTATAACGGTAGATATATGAGAATGTAAATAAAGAAGCGATTCCTTTCCTCTCTACCGAAAATACCGGTACCACTAAACGAACTTCTGTCATCTATCTATTATTCTGATAGGATCCAAGATGTCATTTCCTTTGTTTTTTTGTTGAAGTTTGGAAACGTGGGAAATTCGCTTAGTTTTCGCAGCTTCTGAGTAGCTTAATTTTTTTCGTGGCCAATTGAAAAACCTTTTATTATACTTTTCCTAGTTTCAAGAAAGAATTTTTGAATTACTGACTTATTCTTATTCTTAGATTTTATAAAAATAATCTATTTAGTTTTCTTTACTATGTAAGTATAAAACAAAAATAAATTATTACTAAGTATAAAGAAATAATTATTCAAGTTTAGATAAAATTTGGTATTAAAATAAATTATACAGGTATGATTGTTTAAATATACTTAGTATAGAAATACTTACTGGCAAGAGTTATCTTATATTAAGAGTAAAATAGATAACAATATATTTTAATTTCAAGGAGGAATGAATATATTTTGGGGATTTATTTTATAACAGAATAATAAATAATTGGCCAGAAAATCTAAACACAATCATGTAGAGTAGAAAATCATAATACCAAAATTAATGATTTGTTCGAATAAAATAACACATAAGTTCTTTTAAAATTAGAATTATATTCTCAGTATAGACTAAATTTTTTGTATCGAATGCGATGCTACATTTAAAATAAAAATAAAGTTTGGACAAGTGTGTTTAATAATTCAACAAAAAGTGTTAATGAAATCGCAGGGAAAAAGAATTTTAGTAATCGAACGTTTGGTTTAATATTTATACAAAATAAAGTAGAAATCTTGATTAATTTTGAAAAAGCAAATTTTATTTATAAAAAACATTATAAATTTTGATTTATTCTTCCCTCACTTTTCAACTTTAATTTCTCTATTATAAAAATGAATGTAGAGAAATTATGAATATATGTTACATGTAAGTATATTCTATAAAATCTAATTAAATATTCAAGAGCGCAGACATATTGAAACATGCTGTATACCGATTCATATTCGTCTTATCTTAATGATATTCAAACTGCATTCAAAGGTTTTTTTCTCTACTACTAAGCAAATAAATTATCAAGCAAGTGTTTTGGTGTAGGAACTTTATTGATCCTAACGTATGGATTAATAATGTTCAAAAATGTATAGTTTTTAAGAAATTTTAAAGAAATGTGTCATCATATAGTTGCCTAAGTTTAATTTATTAAATTTTTTCACTATATCATAACATTTGTATTGCTTANAATTATTGAACACCGTAGAATCACGAAATTTCTACGGTGTTCAATAATTGCATCAATTATTTTTTTTTGCGGGGATTAACACTTTTATTTCTTGGGATGTAGTATGTTAAAATCTAGAGATAACACTGGGGAACAATTTGAAACTTAATTTCTGTTGAGTTAGCTGTTTTCTATAGAATTAGGCAAGTTGGTTTCAAAACTGTTTTTTTTTTCTATCACTTCACGTTCAGTTTCTATGTGGGTGGGGCGCATGCTGGTCTAGACCTACCTGTTTATTTACGTCTGTTATACTGTGGTAAAACGTTGTGTGTCGGTAATCAGTATTTAATATTTCGTTACGGAAGTTTACAGAACCAATAGTGTGTTTGAACTGAAACGTTTCCTTATGGCTACCTCTGCTCCTACACGTCGAAAGTGCAAAAACAGCTTCGATTCGTTTTGTTATTTATGTGGCAGTTTTACCATTTCCCTCTTCGTGGTAACAATGTCAGAAAAGACTGCTTGGTTGGCATTCAAAAACATTGTTAAAGTCTTTCTTGGTAATACACGAGCATTGAATTACTCCAAAATTGTCCAGCAACTCTTGGAAAGCTTTCAAAAGCTACATTTTAGGCTTTACACAGCCACCTTGCTAATTTCTCGGGCAATCTTGTTGCAGTGAGCGATGAGCAGGGTGAGCGTTACCATCAAGATTTGGGGGATTATATTATATTGGCTGACTCTTGTTGGAGCATCAAACGCGAATGTACACAAACTAAACACTCCAGAAAAAAGCTACAAACGCAAATTTTAATCTTATTTTTAAGTACTTTTCATTAATTAAACAATTTTATATGTATAAACTCGATTTAACTTACATTAAATGTTATGTAAACTGTATATTTGGTACATTTTTGCTTTATGTTCTTTTAAACGCGTGATTGCGTGCATGATTTTTATGATTTCAGAGGATATCCTGTAGTTTGAAAAGTTGATGGGATAAACAAAATCTGAGGTTATTCTCAGATTCAGACGCCATGAGTTTGTGAAAAAACAGTGTCAGATCTAACACAACAAAAAATGTGTTCCCCAGTGTAATGGAACAAAAAGTTTCATAAATGAAAAAGTCATTTATATGAGTCAGTCTAAATTTAGGTAGATTTTAAAAATAATAACTAATTTTAGATTTAATTAGAAATTTGAAATTCAGTTCATAATATATTTAACTTTATTAATATTTCAAAAAATAAATTTCTTTCTTCCTATTTTTAAACGTTAAAATTTTTAAGTCATATTGATGCTAGTGAAAAGAGCGACACTTCCATTTAAGATGTTACCCTTGTAATATTTTTACTCTACTCTTTGTCCCTATATAAGATATAATAGTATATAATATAAGTAGGTATAGATATAATTGCTTGCATGTGTTTAAGTTTAGATTTACCTTGCATTTAAAAAAAAATTTAGTCCTGTATAGAGTGTTATGTCTTAAATAAAATAAAACTTAATCTTAAGAAATAAATGTTATTGCAACTGTGATTGTCATACAATATTTCTTTTAGATGTAAAGAAAAATATAAAAAATAATTTTTTTTTTTTGTAGTTCACAGGAGTTTTTCTACTTAGTAACTAGTGTGGGGTTCTATTTACAAATAAGTAAAAAAAAAAAAAAAATCGAGGAAACTATTACCGCGAAAAGAAGGTTATTTTACAAAATGGCCGAAGTGGAAGAGTCATTTTCCAATGTGTTTAAAGCTCAGCTTGTGTTTAAAGATGCTTGAGAATTTCTTTTATAAAACTTAGATTAGACAAGACTCTAACTTAGTGAAGATACTTAAAAAATACACCCTTCCCTAATTGACCACTTTCTCACTTAACTTTGAGACGAAGCAATTTCTAGACATCATAAATTAATCAGAATCTCAAAAAAGTTACACCTTAGAGTATTTGCAGGATATATAAAGGTAATGTGATGTCGGTGGTAGAAAAGAGATATTTTACAAAAAGATTTCTCGTATAAACCATGTCGCAACTTTGGAAAACTTTTTTAATATTCACTACAATGACAATCGAATTCTAACATAGATAAAATTCGTTAAAGGAGAAAAATTACATCTGGAAAAAAAATTCCAATATCTTTATTAATATAACTTGTCTCATACCTTATATTCTCCGTCTTCCTTGGTTTCTGTACATCTCCCGTTGGCGAGCGCTTTCGGAACCTGTCCATCTTCTGGCCGAATACAAACGTTCACTGTCACGGTCCGTGATAACCCTTTAGATTATTTACCTAATATAACTTGTGTTTGTGAATATAACTATTCACCAGTATAGCTCTTGGCTCTGAGGTTTGAGCGATAAACCACCCTCGGAGATCTATCCAGACATCACTATCGCCCTGATGATGACTTACAAGTTAATTTGAAACGTCGGCAATAATAAAATAATTACCCAACAATTTTGGAGTATTTTATTTTTATGATCCTGGCAGAAAACCTGACTAATTTCTCCAGCATAAATATTCATAGATTATAATAGTCGTAAAATTTTATTTTATAATACGTGTGTCTAACAGAAACTTACGAGAAAAAAAAATTAAATAAGATATTTAAGAATATAAGTAAGAAGGTTATTTATAGGAATCAACTACCCAAATACGCCTACTCTTCCCTCCCTTGAGTCTTGATTCTGTCTGCTGAATGTGATCATAAATTCATGGCTTGTGACATTTTATCAAATTCTTCATTATTCATTTAATCCTATATATCTCCATCATTAATGGAGCATGAGAAATCTACTCGGATTTTCCTGCTTCTATGGGACGGTATTATATGAAATAACTAAGGTATGAAATACCTCTATGGTGTTTGGGGGGATTTCGGAGTACAATCAGGCATATGACATAAATACGAAGAAAAGGATTTAAAGTCTTTTAAATTATAATTCAATTTTCACATGATATATTATAATATTATATATTAATCCTTTACTTTTGAAAATGTAATTTAAAATGGTAAATAACATTACGTCATATTTTGCTGAGCACGATTTCAACTTTACTAATTTAATTTAATTGATAATAAAATTAAATAAATAAATTGAGTGTTGCTTATCTCCCTAGTTAAGAGTTACATCTTCCTAGATAAAGTTAAAAAAAAAAAAAAAATTAAGCTTATTTTTAAAATAGATCAATGAGATCTTTAATGACTAAAACCGAAAGCTATTCCGGTTGGTGTGAACCAAACAAGAGTTGGCGAACAGATCTTAATCGATACTAGATTCATCGATCGGAGAAGCCTAAAGTATGGTCCGTTCATAATTTACATACATACAAATACATAAAAAATATATGTATATATAGTAAATAAGAACAGGAAGAAGTAAGAGTTTAGTGAACACATAAAAAGGGAAAACATAGAGTTTAGAGAAAGATCGATTTATAATCGAATTATTTTATAAATCGAGATCATGTGTGTTTCATTTTCTATATATATATATAGTCAGATATAGATTAGTAAAGTTCATATTTAGGGGAAATGTCCTTATTCATATAATTTAAATTATCTATAATATTTTAACTCCCAAGAGTTCTTGAAAATGGACACTGTGAAATTACCATTACTGTGGGAATTCCTTTAGAGATGTTGGAGAGAGGTGGGGAGGTTAGTGGGGGTTGTGGGAAGATAGTGGGGGTTGAAGGGGCGGTCTCTGGGGAGGGAAGTTTTCTAAGAAAACAAGTGTTATAAATGGGGGATAGGCGGCTACCTGCTTCATCCTCAATCCCGCTGACTCTTCTTGAGTGGCCACAAAACATTGTCCTCAACCGGCATCCAAGTCCTGTCACTAGATACAGGTGTTTCGGTCGTCTACCCAAAATAGGAAANTCTTTTATATATATATTCTGTATTTAATTAGGATTAAAAAGTGTAAATTATAAGTAGCCTGAAATTGTTAGGAAGAAAGGATGTACATTCTATAATTCATACAATATTTAATTCAAATTGATTTGAAGTATTGAATATTGCAATTCGACGTTTGGATTATTTTACTCTTGACACCACCTTTGATATGAAATTAAAAGGTTAGTAAGGAATTCGTAGGCTAAAAACCTTATACAAAAAATACTGCGAGATTGAATCTAAAAATTAAACTTTGACTTTTTGGTACAATGTTGCTGTAAGCTAATCCAAAGACGACTTAGATAAGCGAGATACAGGTTACATGGTCGCCATTTTCAAAGGACGGCCTATTTAAGATGTAGGAGCCGAAGCCGGGGGTTGACATCCCATTCGTATTCCGCCAGAGGGCGCTGTAGGGACGTCGTAATCTGTAACTAACAGATATTTGTGCATGCCACTACGCAGGGACTTAATACGCAGACGGATAACTAAATTTGTACATGCCTACGTCTGTCAAAGTCCTTCCCCACCTCGAGGATTAAAATTTTAAATGAGTGGTGCAAATATGAACATATGTTTCTCAACAAGAATCTTAAGAAAAAAAAAGAGTCCTTCGCTGTCGTAAACCTCTTATAATTGTCTTAATATTTAAAAAAAAAATACAGTATTAAAGTAAGATTAGGTTATAATTTGATAAAAATATATTTGACTTCAATCACGACCCACTGAAGTTAATGTGTACTAATTACTTTTATGCAATATTTACACTCGCTTAAAAGCTTTAAATTTTATTTACCTTTTAGTTCATCAGCATATTTTAAAATTGAAATTTACTCCTGGTGAGTTTGGATGAAGGTTACTCTCTCTACTCGGTTAGCTTTTAATTTTGTAACATTAATTTTAGTTTTATCTTATCATAATATGTTTTATTTACTTACATAAAACCTTCAGGATCACCTCAAAAAAATCAAACAACATTGTAGCGAATGGAGAATAAAAATCAATGAAGCAAAATGCGTTCAAGTTAATTTTCAACTGCGGAAAAAAGACTTCCCTGAAATTGTGAAATTTAACGATATTCCTTTACCACATTCAAATTCCGTTCGTTACCTTGGGTTCCATCTTGGCTCACGATTTACATGGGGCAAACACACTAAAAATAAAAGACAAGAACTCAATCGACGATATGGACTTCTATACAGACTAATGAACAGGAACTCCAATCTTACGATAGAAAACAAACTGACGCTCTACAAAACCTTATTACGACCAATCTGGACGTACGGAGTAGAAATCTGGGGTGCCGCCAAGCCTTTCAACATCCAAAGAACCTAGTCATTTCAATCCAAAACCCTCTGAATAATCGCAAATACTCCCTATTATGTATCCAATTCCTCTCTTCACCATAATTTTAATATTCCTTTTGTTCAGGATCTAATTTTTTCCCGCTTCACCCTTTTCCACAGTAAATTGCCATTCTATCCTAATACACTAGTATAGACCTTGTCCTCCAACTACAACCCCTACAACCCTCCCTGTCGGCTCAAACGAAGATGGCCCCGCGACCTCCTGGGGACATAGTCTGTAAATAATTTGAGAGTGGTGAAACTGGTCACCTCCTCTTCTCATGTGACTTTCATAAATGTCATTTATTTTCTATTATACATTGTTATCAAATTACAAAATGTTTTTATTTCTTTTTAACAGAATGTAATATATAAATACAGTTTATGATATATTTAAAAAAATTTACTTATATGTTTAGCACACATACATATATATGTGTCAAACACTGTTTGACTCATATATATTAGTTGTTTTTTCGTACGAAGATGGCAGCACTGCTCTTTCTCCTTGAATTTTCATCCTGAGTGAATATAGTACTAAAAATTTAAAACTGCCTTTACGAACAATTTTTTTTAAAGTATATTTTTTATTAATATATTAAGTATATTATTTATTTAAGTGGATTTTTACTGAATTTGATTTTTGTTATAGTACATATTATAAGTTTTTTTATTTACAATCATATTAATAAAGTGACTATCTCATAAGATAAATTATTTAGTAACAACCAATCAATATGTAAAGCGACTCGTCCTAATGAGTGTTTAAACAAGTAATGTACGCCTAGTTACATTTCAAACATTTTTATTCGTCGGGCTTAAAATACCTTCTATAGAAAAGAAAAGAGTATTAATGGTGTTATTATTATTTTACAATTCATTGATTAAATTAATTTATATTGCGCGTATTTGCTGTTCTACTTTACGTTGCAACAATATTTTGTTTGAAAGCAGATCAATAACACGCCATCATTTAAATGATTTATAATTAATTTTATAAGGAAAATAATGAATATCGTTCAGCATTTGTGAAATTTTGATTGTAAGATTACACTCTTTTTATAAAAACTGAGTTGATTTTTGAGCATGAATTTCAAATTGAAATTCTTTAATTATCAAACATTTCTATTCATATGAAGAATAAAATATGATTATTATCTCACTATTTTAACTCAGGTAGCTAGGCAAAATTGAAGATTAATTATTTGAGTGAACTGGAGTGAGGTTATATTAATTAAAGGTTATCGAAGTAGAAAACCCCAAGTTTCGTATGATCTATCACCAAAGTCTCTTATAGGTGAGTGCTTTCGAGGTAATCCATCACATCTTCAGAGCTAAGGAATCTCTTAGTTTGGGAGAAGGAGAGATACTCTATGAGAAAGAGATGTTTCTCTCCTTCTCCAAAACAAAGAGATTCCTTAGCTCTGAAGAAGAGATGGATGACCTCGAAAGCACTCACCTATTAGAGACCTTGGTGATGATCGTAAGCAGCTTGGTGCTTTCTAGTTTTTAAGATAATTTTTTTCTACATAATGAGAAGATTCAGTAAGGATTTTACAAAAAATAAAAAGATCGATGAGCAATAGGAGAAAGTTTTTTTTTTTAAAGAAGTAAACTCAAAATGGAAAATAATTTTCTTTGTTATTCAAAGAATAAGATAGAGTATTTTTGAACGTTTGCAAAAAAATTTTCCTTGCATTTACGCTCTTTACAGAAATAAAAAAAACACGGTAATAAAAAATTGTAATTGTTTTGTAAGAAGCACAGATTTATTATTTATAAATGAAGTGTATGAGTTAAATACACAAAAGTCGAAGGAATAACAACTTCAAATGGGCTTGTTCTCGACTTATGACAAACCAGAGAAGGTCACTACCTCCATTCAAGCATCTAATTGTTGTCCTACTTTAGCGCATCAAATTGAATGGAGTACCATAGCGGCAATCAATTGAGTCACTGAACGAAAAAATACAACTAACATTTCACAATTTTACTAGTCCTGAGAATTTTTGTGCAAATAAGTATTTACCATTAGTCAATGGGTTCACTCAAAAATTTGTGACCAGTGAATAATAATATTGCATTTATAACGGGTAATGAATTTATGTTTCCATAACTAGGTAAAAACAGTTCTTCTTACTAGGATTTACATATATTAATATTATATTTGCATTATATTTCTTACGGAATATAATAGCAGATTTTTTGTTTCATTTTGCTTTGTGGTAAATACATAGAATCCAGAGTTAGAACAAATGTGGCATCAAAATTATCGTCGTACACAGTGGTTTGTACTTTAAAATAGAAAATTTTTTGACCGTAAAGATCATTAGTAGATGTTTTTTGTTGGGGTTCGGTCAAGGTAGATACAAAAAATACAATTTGAAAAATGTGTATTTTTTATTCATCTGCCAACATTTCGGCTTACATTTTAAGCCATCTTCAGGGCTGTCGTGAAGGCAAGAGGACGCGTTGTCACCAGGATTCCAGTGTCATGATGAACACTGTATTCAGGTAACACGACGCCCCCTCTTGCCTTCAAAACAGCCCTGAAAATGTTTTACAATGTAAGCCGAATCATTGGTAGATAATTAAAATATACACACTTTTGAAATTGTATTTATTGTATCTACCTTGACCGAACACCAACAAAAAACCATCTACAAGTGGTTTATACTAGCTCGTTTTCCCATACTATATAATATAAAGGCTTATAAAGATAGTGTTTATGTAAACAGATGATAGTTGTTCATCTAATCAATTATATAACTACCTTAATTTTTTATGACACTCTACTATCTTTTGAGTTTAGTATTGCCTCTATTGGCCCGTTAATACATCTTAAATAACTTTTGATAAAAGAAAATTAAAATGACTCTTTAAACTTTACTTTAAAAAAAAAATGTTTTGTTATTGAAAGTGGTGAAGTAGTGGGGATGATGGAAATTCTTTCTCAAACAAGCTACGATCCTGAAAGTGTTCTATCTTTTATAATCTCTTCCAATCTATCTGTTCATTTTTTTTTTTTTTTTAATATTTACAGAAATAAATTAGGTTTTATTAAAAATTTATTTTTATATACTTAGCTATTTGTAGAAACTAGCTTCTTTGGCAAGTTGAGTATGAACTCATCGTTCATGAATATGTCGCCAAGGCTGCTTGTTATGTGCTTAGTGAAATTTATTAGTTATAAGCGTGAAATTATTAACAATAATTAATTAAATAACAATAGTACGTGAAAGTGAAAGAACACTGAAACATTCTTCAACTTTTTCTCTTCAACGAGTTTTTCGTAAAAATATTAATATTATAACAATGATATTAACGATTTATAATGTCCTTAGGTTAATGAATTTAAGCAAAGGTCAATATAAATAAGCTGGAGTACCGAATTTTTTTTTTTTTAGTTTACAAAAAAGGTATGCAGCAATCGAAGTTATGTTTTTAACTTGTTTTCGTTAATCTTTTACGTTTTTAAATTAAATATTTATGAATATTTAAATATTTTCCTTGATGAGTATTTCAATTAAATTGTTATAGAACTTAATAATCGCTGAAAAATTGTAAATTTACATATTACATTTTATAAAGATCAAACTAATACAATTTTAAATTTTATTATTTGATCTGCAACCCTTATAAATACAAACACACACACACGGCTGGTAATTTATTTTAATTTTATACCAGCATCATTTTCAACCAAGGAATTAGTAATACCCTTTCTTAATATTGTCTTGGAGGAGTGGATAGAAAGAATATTGTGGACTTAATATAAGAAGTACATTAATAATTCATTGCACTTTAGACAACTTGAGAGCAACTAAATATTACTCCGTTAGACCTCGGAGTATGGAAATGCTAAAAGAGAATTGCCTCCCCTTTCTTGTTCTAGTTTATCTTCAATTTTCATATAAAATAAAAATTTTAAATATTAATTTATAA
>KZ808933.1:39368-50564 GCA_000696205.2 Oncopeltus fasciatus
TTTTTTTTTTTTTTTAATTCATTGTGGTGATCAAATTACAAAATTCTGTTTTTATTTAACAGAATGTAATAAATAAACAAAAGTTTTTAAAAAAAGTTGTGGTGTTTAATCCCACATTAATTTTAATCAATTAATGCAAGGGAATAGAATAAAAAATCTAAACTGTCTTAGCCAGGACTCGAACCTGGATCTCCTGCTAACCGGGCGGGCATGATAGCACAATAGATAAAGTATCCTTTATCTATTGTGCTATCATAGTACAATAGATAAAGGATATAATATAAAGTATCCTTTATCTATATGCCTTTATTTAGACTCTCGGTATTAGTGCTAGGAATTAAATAACTTATCTGGTTAGTCTCGGTTGTGTAATGGCTAGCATTCTTTTGCTGAAAAGCAGGAGATCCTGGTTCGAGCCCTGGCTGAGACAGATAGATTTTTATTCTATTTCCTTGCCTTAATTGCTTAGAAATTTTTTTTAAAAATTTCAAATGGCCTTGCAGAATCTCCGATTTGACTGTATGGTCAGGTTTCTCCCAAAAAAATCCATCCCAGTACCATGGATTTTTTTAGTATGGTGATGACGTCTAGATAGCCCTTCCCTCTAAGACCCTAAGGGCTTCCAAATAATTGGAATTAAAGAAAAAAAAAATTCTTGTTTTTAGATTTCTTCGAGAGAAATTAGCCGAGTGATATTATTGATATCCGCAATTTAATGATTAAAATAAACACAAAACAGACAAACCTCCACCAATGCCAAGCCATAAGCTGAAGAGATGCCAAGGTCGAACGCAAGTTAATAGGAACAAGGAAACAAGTTAATAATTAAACCCTGCACAGCTTTTGATTGAGAGCTAATTAGTTCATTATTAAATGCAAAAAACAGATTTTTAATGGAATATTTTTTTGTTTAATTGTTAAAAGTTATTTTTTTAATAATTTTGATTCCAATGAAAAAGTTTGATATTATTATCCTCAGGATGGATTTACAAACAATTTTTAGTTTTTTTTTATTGAATATAAAGTGATTTAGCTTATATTGTTTAATGTTTATGCAAATATAATGTGGAGAGTCTAATTAAAATTGAACTTCCAAGAATGGTTTTTTTTTAAGTTTATTTTTCTGCTGTAGAAGTTTATTCAAAAAACATTTTATTCAATATTATACTTTTATTTCCTGTTAGAATGTTAAAATTTTGCAATGAATGTACCCATGATAATATATTTGATCCTCACATATTCTTATTTAGTTGAAGTGGTATTATATTATTATATACTTCATTTTCCAAAAAAATCTATAATCTAAGTTATTGAAAGCAATGAATTTAGTTTGGCTTTTTCCATTTATAAGTGAAATGTTTGCAGGGAAATCTAACTTTTCACATTGGTACTATAGCAGTTTACTTATTATTATTAATCGTGAATTCATTATGTATAATGACAATTGGGAGTACAGAGGACAAAGCGTTAGTGCTCATTGTAAGCATCAGAACCTTATCTATAAACTGGCATAGTCCTTCCGAACGAAGCGCCGACATTGCCAGCAATCTTCCAGTTTAGCACATTTTTAATAACAGTGATTTCTAGAAAGTTACATTTCAGTCTGGTGACAGGTTTAACTTCCTCACTGTTATCTCACATAATTTGATCTTGTGCACCAGCGCTCCAAAGAGGTCGGACTCTTACTCACCACGAGTCAGACATGGACAGCCAAAGAGATCCGGCTCAAAATTCAACAATTGATGACGCCATACCACAAAAAATGTGACGTCAGATCACAATTAATTTTATATAGTTTTTTTTTATGTTACTTTAATTGGAAATATTTAGTTATTATTATTTTCTATAAGTGAAATATACATTTTTTTATTAAATGTTTTTTGTTGGGGTTCGGTCAAGGTATATCCATAAAAATTCAATTTAAAAAAAAGTATTTTTTTTTAAATTATCTGCCAACGTTTCGGCTTACATTATAAGCCATCCTCAGGGCTGTTGTAATACAATGTTATAAGAATTTAAAAAAAAGTCATGTCATCACGTACATATATATTTTTTTTATCATCTTTTAAGAAGAAATTTTATTTTCTATTACGCTCCGTGACAGTACCATGATGAAAATTATGAAATTTTTTTACATATCTTCGAAGGTCCAACTTCCAATCCAGCGTTTCGCAACAAGAAGCTTAAGTTCCGCATAAAAAAAAAAAAAAAAAAAAAAATGAAACCAAATTCTGCACTTAAACTAATTTTTGCAAACTGTTGGATCAGTTCGTTTTTTGCCGAAATTGGTCGGGGAGAAGAGTGGATTAAGGAAAACCAAAATTTACAATCAATAATATTTTCATTATTATTAGCAGGCATTGAGATACAAATGTATGAGCAGAGCAGCCGTCAAATTTAGTTTTATAATATTTTAATCTTATAACTTATAGTTGTTATAAAAATGAGATTTTAAAATTCGTATTTAAAAAGGTAATAAAAAGTCTTAACAATATTTTGTGCAAGGGAACGGAATAAAAAATCTAACTGTCACAGCCAGGAGTCGAACCTGGATCTCCTACACTAGTGCTGGGGATTTAATAACTTATCAGACTTGTCCTGGTTGCATAATTGGTAAATGCACCGGCCCGGATAGCTTGAAATCCAGGCTTGAGTCCTGGCTGAGAAAGTTAGGTTTTTTATTCTGTTCTCTTGCACTAAAAATTGTTAAAATTTATGTGGGATTAAATACCAAAAGAAAATTAATATTTAAAGCTAATAGAAAGTGGTGAGCGGAATTTCCTATCTTTAAAATAAACAACCGATTTCGGTACTTAAGCTCTAAATAGGGACCTCTTGAACTTGATTATTTTTTCTTTGAAGTCGTATGAGGAGAAGGGGAAGAATTTAGAGGGAGACCAAAAATTATTATCATAATATCTTCGTTATTTATTTATTTACCAAAAAGTTAATAAAGCATAAATCACGTAAAATATAATTTTAAAGCGTTTGTGTTGTATAACATTTTTACATAAAACGCTAATTAAAGTAGATACATCTGTATGTAACTAGTATGTTTAAGTGCTTCCCCCACTCTTCCTTCTCGACCAGTCATTATTTACTTTTACCTATAAACATAAAACAGAGAATCTGCTTAGATTACGCAGCTCCTGCGTTATGAATTTTTTGAAAAAATTACTTTTTAGTTTTTTTTAAAGGGTCTAGGGAACATACGATTCGCTCAGTGATTCATTTAAGAGCTCTTTCACTTTCTACTACACTAAAAGGGAAAATGAGTTTTTTTTTTTGTTTTTTTTAAAAGTAACTGTTACTACAAACAATGTAACATTCTTGTACAAAATGTAAACAAAAGGGGTGGGGGGGGGAGAAGAGATTCTTGATAAAACATGTTTTCTTTCTTTTGCCCTAACCAGGTATTTTGAATTCTGACGATGCAGCCCTCAACCAGCGGAATATTTATGGGGTGGATAAACTCTCGTATGGCGATAAAAAATGCCTTCCCGAGTTCTTCTGTCTTAGGAGAGGACAGGGAATTCCATATAGCCGATAACGTAAACTCATTCTCACACAGTGAGTTTTGCTTGTATTGGCACAACACTGTGAATTAACAAACTTCAAATTGGTATCCCCAACTCAACTTAAAGTACTTGAGTGCTCTCGTAGATAAAATTTCACTGAGCAAGCAGTGAACAGCAGTGAAATCTATTAAAATTTTCTAACGATTTTTAATTTAAAAATCATGGCGGAAATGTTTTCAAACCAATCAGAGTTTCCAAGTTACTGGTTTAAGATATTAAAAACTTTGACGATACCAGCTTCTAAAGACGTTTGCCAAGTGAGTGAAGTGCTTTAACGAGGAATACTTTGGTAAAACTTTAAGAAGAAATTTGCGATTCGAAATTTATTACTACGTTACTAAAAGATAATACATATTTTTCAGAAAAATAATCAGATCCTATAGAGCTAATAATCATGACAAATTAAAACATTAATTGAGTTTACACACTCTAATTGTTTATTACCATGTATTTATTTAAATAAATTATAAATTTATACATTATATTAGTTTACGCATTATAACAAATACTTGGGATTATTAAATACCTTTCGAGTTTTTAAAATCGAAATTGGATCATGAATTTGTAATTTAACAAAGCTATATTAAAGAGGAAACATTTTTGAAATGTAAACATTTCATTTATTAATCCCTCATAATCCGGGAGGGGAAAAAATGTTTGCTATATTCCTGGTAATGAGATTGAAAGTTTTTTTTTTTTTTTTTTTTTTTTTTTTTGCAGAATGCGGAAGTTAGGTCCGTGGAACACCTCAAACAAAGGAATTAATACTTAGGAAGTACTCTTGACTGCTCTGTTTTAGTAACGGAACAAAAATAAAGTTCTAGGCAATTTTGAGAAAATAAGTTTTCACAAGACATAGACACACAAAAATAAATCACTCGTGGATACATTCTCATAAAGCAGACTATAATTTCTTACAATTGTATTGTTTTAAACTGTTTAGTGTTATTTGTATTTACTTTGACACATACAATATAAAACCTTTGTCGAGAAAATAACAAAGACTGTTTTCAGTGCGGTTATAAAAAGATTCAGCGACAAATATGCTAAAAGGATGGGTGTGTTTCGACCACAGCTTTTTAAGGAACTTGAGAATTATCACAAGTCTATGGTTATATTTTCTTTCGAAAAATAGCACACAGTTGTGGCTGTATATAAAAAACATATGACTTAACCTATAAAGTTAGTTTATTATAGTTCTTCTTAAAAACATATGACTTAACCTATAAAGTTAGTTTATTATAGTTCTTCTTAAAAACATATGACTTAACCTATAAAGTTAGTTTATTATAGTTCTTCTTTAAAACATATGACAACCTGTACAGTTAGTTTATTATATTTCTTCTTAAAAACATATGACTTAACCTATACAGTTAGTTTATTATCGTTTATCAAAGTGTAACGTGTTATTTTATTTGTTCTTGTATTAAAGTCAAATAAAGCCTTAATTCAGAAGGTTGGTCTATTAGATCCCAATATCTCGAATTGTAAATCTTTACATTAGTTTAGATAGAATACATCTAAGGTGAAGAGCCGTAACCACTAGGCTGTCCCGGTCTCCTCTAGCCTAAATAGTCTCCAAAGAATATTCAATACATTCAAAACCTCAAGAACTATCTTTACACCCATCACCAAATAATCCCCAAAACATTAACTTGTATATACCGTAGTACTTGGATATGCTGTAATTATCTGCTTCTTCTGAATAAAAAATTCAATATTTTCTGAGAATTTTAAAAGAGAAAAAAATCAGATTAAGAGAACAAATTGATTCTGGAATTTTAGGATACATACACTGACCATAAAAATGTAACTAAATTAAATATGGTTCCATCACCATTTAATGACATACTCCCTGCTCTAAAAATTGAATGTACGTTAAACTTGGCTTATTAGATGTCTGTTATCACAGTGCACCCTAATTTGAACATGCTTTAATAAAAACAAAGCTAGCCGATAGCAGTGTAAACGCAAACTCTTTATGTATGAGAACATGTAACATCTTCTGTGCAAAACTCATTTTGCAGGTATGCTTGAGTTCTAGTAGTCCAGTTTTAAACGATCAGTCTGTTTATATGTGGGCGATTTTTTTTTTTTTTTGTGAGAGCATTTAAATTTAAAATTTGTGTGAGAAATTTAATATTTGTGCATTTGAATGTGTTGATAGAATGTTAATTGAATATTGAATGTTAATAGATATATGAGTGTGTGAGAAAGTATTAAAAATTAAATANAATAATTTTTAGTGCGAGGGAACAGAATAAAAAATCTAACTGTCCCAGCCAGAACACGAACCTGGATCTCCTGCTATACGGGCCGGTACGTTACCATTTACGCTAATAGGACAAGTCTAATAAGTTATTAAATTCCCCGCACTAGTGTCGAGAGTCTAACCTCCGAGGCCGACGAATATATCGTCTTATGCTCGGAGGAGCTGTCGAGAGTCTAACCTCCGAGTCCGACGAATATATCGTCTTATGCTCGGAGGAGCTGACATTGTCAAGATGTTTAAATGACTCTCGTTATTTACTTTCAAATTTAAATTTTATATATATTATTTTTTGCGGTATTTAATCCCACGTAAAAAAGCGCCTGCCCGGATAGCAGGAGATCCAGGTTCGAATCCTGGCTGGGACTGTTAGATTTTTTATTCTGTTCCCTTGCACTAAAAATTGTTAAATAAATACAAAGTTTTACAAAAGGCAATCACCACCAGAATAGTAAATGGGCATATATATCGCTGTGTTTTACCGTTTCACCAAGTATATATAGTGCTTAGTGGTTTAATAGACTAAAGAATGGTTTTATAGGATTCAATTTGGAAAAAAAAAATTTAAGTGATGACCCACTTATCAATTTTGATACATTTTCTGCGTTTAAAAGAGAAAAACATATCTCCCTTCCCTTAAAAATATTTCTATGCCACAAAATTCTAATAACATTCAAAATGAAGGACTGACGAACGTTTCGTGAATTTTGTCACTTTTCAAACCCTTCACGTACATAAGAGCAGCAGATATGATTCCTGAACAACAATAGTTTTCAAATTATTAAAGAACAGAGTGATATATCTTTTATAAGTTTTTTAAAATAAAAATTCTTACCAGGCAGAGTTTGATTCTTATTTTTAAAAACTACTTCGGTTTGATACAGTTTCATGCATATATATATATTTGACAAAATATCCAGGAATACACTTTCCTGTAAACCTTGTTTAAGAACAAAATCCATGAATAAAAAAGATGTGGGGATGGCGGGATAAGTGATTTTCGTGAGTTAGGGCTAGGGGTTATTTATTCCGGCCCTTAAGGGACTCCGAATCAGCTGACGTGGAGCTAGAGGAGAAATATGGACGCACGTCAGGAATCTCGTTCGCACCCCACGGAGGGCTCAATCACTATTTGGTGAAAATTAGAAAACAAATCAATTTATCCCCACAGACTTTTGATAAACGCCAGCTCTAAAAGTGTTAATGAAAAAAAGTCCATAAAATAAAACCGAATCAGAGGGTGCTTTCTTCGTTTATATTTCATGAACACCCTGCATCAAAATTTAAAAGAGAATTTCTCAAAGAATAATCAAATATTAATACAGGGCTGAGAGGAACTGATAATATTCATTTTAAGTAGAACATATTTCGTCCAAATTATCTGAACCTATATTTAAGTTATAGTAAAAAGAAAAATAGAAACCGAAAAAAAACTTTTCCTAAGTTAATTAAGTGCAGTCATGACGGTCCACAAAAATTTTAAATAATCATATTTATTAAAGGCCACATATTCTGTGAATCTATTTTCCAATATATTTATGATCAAAAATTTTAGTTTATGATTAGATGTTTTTTTTGTTGGGGTTCGGTCAAGGAAGATCCAAAAAATACAATTTAGAAAATGTGTATTTTTTAAAATTATCTGCCAACGTTTCGGCTTGTAGACGGCTTACAGTCTTCAGTGCTGTTGAAATACAATGTCATAAGAAAAAAAACACATATATAATGAAATTATTTACATTATTTTACATATAATTGCCATAGCTAAATGTAATGTAACATCAAAAAGTATGTAGAAAAATTCAAAATACCAAAAACAAACTACAAAAATATATATATATATTTCACCACATCTACCTTTCATAAAGGCAAGAGGGGACGTCGTGTCACCAGGCTCCTATATTCATGACTTAGAGGTAGGCTTAGGAGCTTGTGAGAGATTTTTGAGATGGACAACGTGGGTGGTGGAAGGGTGGGGGGTATGAAGCGGTAAGTACAAAGGGAGAGAGGCCTGCATCAAAGGGGGCAATACTCTCGCCTTTATGAAAATAAGGTGTGGTGAATTTCATATATATGTATATATTTTTTTTTTAAATTTTTCTACATAGTTTTATATACTTTGGATATCACATTACATTTAGTTATGGCAATTATTTCTAATAATAATTAAAATCATTCATGTTTTTTTTTTTTTTTTATGTCATTGTGTTTCAAGAGACCTGAAGATGGCTTACGATGTAAGCCGAAACGTTGGCAGATAATTAAAAAAAACACGTTTTTTCAATTTTAATTTTTGGATTCACCGTGACCGAATCCCATCAAAATCATTTGTAATAATAATATCTACGGTCAAAAACTCTCCATTTGAATTTAGTTTATGATGTCATTTGTACTCAGTACTCATGTACTCAATTGTAGCACAATGGGATATCCATATTCAAGTGTTTAGATTTAAAAAAAAAAAAATGAAAAGACAAGTAAAAGAAAAATTAAACGAAAAAAAAAATTGAAAAAGATAAGTAAAAGAAAAATGAAATGAAAAAAAAAACACTGCCAAATAAATAAAAGAAATTCGAACATGCTATATTATACGTATAATCGCAAGAGACCGCTAAGGCTGTTTTGACTGTATCTAAAAGGGAGAACTAATACATTGCTGATGTGATTGATTAACATCACTAGACGTAACTAACCTAATTTTATTGATGAAATCTTGCAAAATTACATCTAATACATATTAGAATAATTATTTTAGATTTATTTTGGAGTCAAATAGTTAGAGCTGTGAGAAATAGGCAGGAATCATAAAAATCAAGAGAGAGAATCGTCTTCGAAACCAAATTTCTCCCGAGTAATAATTGGTGTGTTCCAAAACTGGACATATACAAATGAGAATACAGGTGGTTACACCAATGAGTAATGTTGATGAAGCGCTTACCATGAACAAGAAGATTGTTATTCGGCAAAAATACTCAGGAAGTTTTGTGGCTGTGCACAAAAGTCGCTAATACTTATATGCCGCCCCGATATCTTATATAAGTATCCGACCATATATATATAATTATCAACCTTACTTGACTTATATCACTAGCACACAGCTGAGAATATGTAGCGGATAAGAGGGACACAGATCGGTTACCATCGGCCCATGTCGGTAGGTACCAGGACCCTAACCACTGGTCCCCCTCTTTTGTGTGACAGTTCATCTCTTGTTCACGAAGCAAGCAACCTCTTTTGAATGAGGTTAAGTTATGAATAATATAATTATTTTGTGACATTTTCAATTATTTATATAACTTTAAATGTTATTGGATAACCAACTGATATAAATCTTAGAAAATAATATGAATTCGATTGATAAAGTCAATTTCAGATATAAAATTTGAGATATTATTAATGCTAAAATAATTATACTTCAATAATTAAAATTTTTTTAAAGAATATTTTCCGCCGGGAAATAAGACTACAATGTTTTTTTTATTAATTTAATTTTTTTTATAATTTTCTAAAAAATTACGTTCTAAAACTTTTTTACGAAAACGCTCATTTACGAGTATAAATACTATGGCGGAGTATTCCCCCACTTTTCTTTGCCAGTTCAGAGTCAGAAGGGGGAGGGGGGGGGGGGTTGCTAAAAGTACAAATGAAACATAAAAGATTGTGGACTGTATGGGGAAGTAGTAAAACAAGTAGGATCAAGAATCTACTTGCTACAAGTTTCGGATTGTTGGCCGCTTCTTTGGTTTAAAAAAAAAGTGTTCAGAAATTTTCCCTCTGACAAAACCACCAGAGAGAACGGTTCTCTTCTGGTTCGAGATTTTTACTTCACCGCTATGTGGAAATATGCAAATCCTGTAATTTTTCGAATCGCCGTAAATTATTAATTTCGAGAAGATAAGTGTGAAGTCATGTTTGCAAAGATCTTTACATTATGGGGGCGGTAGCAAGGAGAGAGCGAGAGGTCACTTTATCGTAAAGGGAATAACATGAAGAGGGGATTGAAAGTGGCGCACTAGAGAGTTATGGGAGTGCATTGCGCATCCGCGCACTCTAGCGGAATCGCTAACAAACTCACTAGTACACGCTGATAAGCATAGATAGCGCGGGAAAAATGCTTTATCAGTCATATTAAGTGGTATTTTATTTTTTTTATTTACTCTTGTGTATAGGTATCCATCTTAATTACATAAAACGGGGAATCAGCTAAAATTACGCAGAACTGGCGTGACTGACTTTTTTAGTTTCACTTTATCATCTTATAATTGTTTTATTTTATTTTAAAACTTATATAATTGTTATCCTTAATATTCGTAATATAAAATAAATATATCCTGTTTTTTTTCATTTTTGTATGTAAACTCAAATTGATTTTTAATTGGCTTTTCTGTTCCTTTTCATACTCTTAGATTTATTATTATTATTATTTTTTAATAAATTTAAATAATCATACCTTTTGTAATCCGTCTTCATTGGTTTCTGCAAACCATCTTCTGTTGGCTTATTATTAAATGAAGATGGATAATAGAAGGTATGATAGTTCTATATTCATCGGTAGTTATAATAACCCTTTAGATTAATTTAAATAATTTTAATTCAAAATACTGTAATTTAAAATGAAATAGTCTTCTTCTTTTTTTTTTCATAATGTATACTACTTCGTATTATTTTCCCTTAATATTTCCCTTTCCTTTATTTACCTCACATTGTTACATGTTTTATCTTCTTCTATTACGTTCACAAATGTAATTCTACACAAAGGACGAAAAATCAACATTATTTATAATTTTTAACTTGTATTTGCACGACTAACTAAACTACTATAAATTAGGTCCCTATAAATACAAATTCCCAAGAATCTACAAAACAGGAACAAAAGTCGTATCCCCTCATTTCAAGGGATTGAAAACTATCATAGCGTACCAATCACTTTTCATGTGTTCATAGCCTAAGATACTAGTGTGATATAACTACCTGAATATTCTGCATAAATTTAAAATATGAATAATCCAATAATGAATTAATTTTTTATTATTTGAGTAACTCAACATTTAAGATACTAAATTGTCAATTCAACGCAAAATTATCTACAAGAAATGCACAGGGAGCCAGAAAAAAAAATTTTTACTACCACAGTCGGGAATGGAACCCGGGTCTCCTAATTTACGGGTTGGCGCGCTGACCTCTACACCATCGAGGTAGCTTAAATAATGTCTCCAACTCCCCGCACTTTAAAAAACAAAAAATTTTTTCAAACGCAATCATTTTGAAGACTCTTAACTTTTAAATCATTAACATTTCATTATTAGCTGCATTTAATTATTCAGCCTAAACAAATATCTTAAAAAAAAA
>KZ808933.1:51300-61492 GCA_000696205.2 Oncopeltus fasciatus
ATTTCCTCTTCAGAACAGTTAGAAAGTTCGAAACTGTTTATTATTCCTCTAGAATAATTTAAAAATTTATGGGCGGCAAATATAATAGGAAAATTTTCAAATGATTTTAGGTTTCCTAGATTTAAAAAATCCTTGGAGTTATAAATGGGGGGGGAGAGAGAGAGAGAGAGAGAGAGAGAGAGAGAGAGAGAGACGGGTGATACTAACGTGAATAATTTGATTTCGCATTGGAAATCTGCTATAAGTGAGAAAGCATATCGGAAAATAGTATAGAGCATATGGGGGGATCAAAAGTCGAAGATTAAATGCAAATTCATATTTATTATCAGCTTGTGAGTTATTTTTCAATGATAAGAAACTTAAGTATGCCTCATGCTTGGTCAATTCCAAGGAATATACTTTTGTATATAATTTAGAATGGTCAAAGATATAATGAATTTAAAACCGTATATATATACATATATCTGTTATTATAGATATATGAGAAAATATTGTGATTATTAATATTTATAAGATTATATTAGTTTTACGATTTAACAAATAAAAATCAGAACCACAGAATAAACAAAAAATTCACTAATCACGCAGGGAGTTCGACAGCAGCCATTGTAGAGAGAGGACGTGTTTTGTTAGCTCTCTGCAGTTGTTTCTTTAGAAGTGATTAAAAGAGTTCAGTTGTTACCAAACTGGTCACAGTTGAAGATATTGGCAGCCTGAAGACATTGACGTAATTTCGAGGAATTTCACCGAGGAACAAATCCACAGCAAGTGTGTGAAATACTCAATTCTTTTTAGCAGCGAGGGGCATACAGGCAGACGTGCTTGGTCAGGCGCGTCCCCTCCAGCTCCCAACCAGCTGGCTGTTATTGGCCGGCTCACACTATCGGCTAAGCAGATTAAGTAATCTCTGCTTGGTCTCCGGCTTAGCGATAAACAGCTGTAAATATTTATATTTACTGCTTTTTATTTCTTTACTAATGGGAGATATTTACCATCATAAAAAAATAGCAATGAAAAGAAAGCGCCCTCATTCAGCGGGAGGTTCACAAATGTCGCCCCCTAAAAATAAAATTAAGCGAGATAAACATAGAGCCACGAAGACATCTTCATATTCCAGCCTAAATGATAACACCTCCACAACAAGTAGAACTGCATTGCCGGTTAATAACCCACATCAACCACCAGTCTCACCCTCCGATACAGGGTCGCACGACCCCGCTCAGACCACTACTTCAACGCTCACAGAGACGTCACCATTTTTCACAGAAAACCCATTCACAGCGAGTATCAAAGCCTCCTCCAATATGCGTTAAAAACATTTCAAATTTTGGCCTGATGTGCAGACAGCTGGATGAGAAAGTAGGTCGTGGAAAATACATATGTATGAGTCGTAAGACACCGCCTTCCTGACATCCTAGACTTCTTCATTTTCAAAAACCTTACTCCTCTTCATTCTTCTTCGAACTTAAACGAGCTTTCCTCTGACCATAGCCCAGCTCTCCTAAAGTTTTCTCTGATTCTCATACAGATCCCTTAGACCTGTCCAATTTCACCACGGAGACTGAGGAGTTTCTGGACATACCATTACCTATGTCCGTGCCACACGAGGCACTAACACCTTCCGAGGTCAAGTACATAATCTCTCATTTGCCTAAGGGCAAATCACCAGGATATGATTCAATCACCGGCCAAATTTTCCGTAATTTTACCAAGAAGGCAATTGTATTCCAGGAATAGTTTCGGCAATTAAAAACTTGATTCTAACAAATCAATGAAGTTGGAACTCATTCTTTGTAATTTTACCTACCTAAAAATAATTTCTTATCCCACAAAAATATATGTCCGATTGCAATACGGTAGTCCGATACTATTGTTGGGTATCTTCACAGTTTTAACCTGACAATTTATTTTCACCACCTCCAACCTATTAACCTAACAAACGCGGAACGCGCTACGTATACTATAGCAATGTTTATTATTTAGGTATATATATATAGTAAATAACAACAGGTATATATATTACAAAGTTTTACAAAAGGCAATCACCACCAGAATAGTAAATGGGCATATATGTCGCTGTTTTTTTTACCGTTTTACCAAGTATATATTGTGAATACTNATCTAGTTGATTTTTCAGTTTTGGCGTTTTTTCTCTGAGATGATTTAGACGATTTGTAAGGGACTTTATTATAACTGGAAACTGATTCCGTTGTAGATAAAGAAGAAGACGAGCGCGAAAGAGGTCTTTTAACTACTACCGTTGAATTATTTTTCATTTCTTTTTTTGATGATTCATTTTGTTTTATAAGACCAGAGAAACTAGCTACGTTTGTCAAATCGGCAGGTTGATTTTTACTAGAAGAAGCCATCTTGTGAATCATTGATGACTTATCTTTAGAATTATTACATTCAATATTTTCAATTTCATCATTATTAGTGATGGTGATTCTATCAATATTATTATGACTAGTGATTTGATCAGTATTATTATGACTAGCTTGATTTTTTTCCATGATATTTATTTTATTAGCTAATAAGTTGACAACATCCGTAAGTTTTTTAATTTGTTCAATTAGAGTGTCTTGATGACTATGATTAGTAGTCGCCTGCGAATACGATAAATTAGATGTATTAGGTTTTGTTTGTAAGGAAGAGTGTCTTTGTTTCAAAATTTGTTCAGCCTGTTTATAAGTAACTTTATCTTCATTCCTAATCTTTTCAATATCCTTCTCTCTTTGATAGACAGGGCAATTACGTGACCAAGCTGGATGACTAGAGTCCTCACAATTCAAACACTTAGTTACTTCGCATATATAACTATCTTCATGAGCGGTATTTCCACATTTACCACAAAATTTCAAATTGCATTTACTCGCAAAATGTCTATATCTGTAGCAGTTGAAGCACTGAATCGGGGATGCTTCGAAAGGTCGAACTTTAACCCTTAAAAAGTCTAGCGTAATGTACTCAGGAAGCGAGCATTTTTCGAAAGTTAAAACCAAAGAATTGGTCGGCATTTTATTTCCCCTTACGTTCTTATGAAGCCTCTTAACTTTAACGACTCCCTGTTCAGATAGTTCGCTTTGGATTTCCTCTTCAGAACAGTTAGAAAGTTCGAAACTGTTTATTATTCCTCTAGAATAATTTAAAAATTTATGGGCGGCAAATATAATAGGAAAATTTTCAAATGATTTTAGGTTTCCTAGATTTAAAAAATCCTTGGAGTTATAAATGGGGGGGGAGAGAGAGAGAGAGAGAGAGAGAGAGAGAGAGAGAGAGACGGGTGATACTAACGTGAATAATTTGATTTCGCATTGGAAATCTGCTATAAGTGAGAAAGCATATCGGAAAATAGTATAGAGCATATGGGGGGATCAAAAGTCGAAGATTAAATGCAAATTCATATTTATTATCAGCTTGTGAGTTATTTTTCAATGATAAGAAACTTAAGTATGCCTCATGCTTGGTCAATTCCAAGGAATATACTTTTGTATATAATTTAGAATGGTCAAAGATATAATGAATTTAAAACCGGAAATGAATAAAGGATTTATTTTGTGAATTATATGATTTTCGAATTTTAAATAACGTAAGCGCTCGTATTATTAATACGTAAAGACGTACGTCACTCGACGAACCAAAGGCTCCGGATATTTTTGATCAGTCTTCTAATAGGATCACTACTCGTTAATTTGAACGATAATTCTCGCCAGGAGTGCAACAGTTACAGCGCTATCCCAACGCACATCTCGACCTTGGATCGACACAACGCGAATCCAGATACGTGATGACGTATGCATGCACATTTCAGTGCGAGAAACCAAAGATCTCAAAAATCTAGCTCAATCCGTACAACTGTTGTATATACACATAGGAGTTGGTTAACGATCACCAAGGCTTCTAAACCCAACCTAAAACGTAATCTGTTAATAAATTATTTTATTTAAGTTAGGCAGTAATTAATACAAAAATAATCCTAAATAATTGTTTTCATTTTGAATTCTGTTGCATTAATTTCACTTGCAGATGCTCTCATATGCATCGAAAAGTAAAGAATTATTTATCCGGAAGGGCTGATCGGAAATTCGGTCTTGCGATTTGAATAAATAAAATTTAATTTTATACAAAAGGTTTACATTATTGCCAATTTTTCAGGCCTTCTTCACGGCTAAGTAAAAAAAAAGATATAAAAACAAAATATAAAATCAGATTTGAATAAAAAGAAATATACGAATACAAAATATATCCGAAATGAAATGAATGAAGCAATTAGATTTTGTGTAATCTGTTATATAAATGCAAGAATAATTAGACTAAAATTAGACATGGATAAGAAAAAGAAAAAAATGAATTGTAAACAATTTGAAAATTGCATATACCAAAGGGGGTAGTGGAGGGAGAGGGCCTCTTACTTAAGGGTAACAATTTCATGAATGAACATAATTTTATTAAGCGTTTTAGGAAAGGAATTTGAGGGTGGTAAGAGTAGAATGGTCGGCATAAATATTATTATCATCGGTACAAATAATTATAACTATTATTATTATAATAGAATGAAACATGAAATATTTATCCATTAGAATATAATACAAGACCCATAATTAAAAAAAACAAAACAATAAACGTCGTTTACTAAGCTAAAAGACGATAAATGAGACAAAATAATTTTTTTTTTAAAAGCAAATATTCTTATTATCGTATTTTATTAATTTTTTGTTGATTTATTTAGCTTTTGAACCTCATTCAGAAAGCGGAGGGTAGTTATTTCGGGTGGTTACAGCTGAAGACCTATCTACTCATTTTTATCGGATATGACGTCAGATTGAAATTGGAGACCAATTAAAAGGACCACTTTATTTCCTCTTTGTATAAGTTCTGTCCAATGGCCATATAGATCAAAATAATATGTCCTTAACTGCTCCTAATCGGTGATTTTTGTTATTTGTGCTACAAAGAAATCCCTTTTAATAATATGTGTGTGGTTATTTCCTTTAAAGCATATGTGAATATCTTATAAGGAAGCAAGTATGTGTTTGACTCAAGCTTTCTTAAGTTGGTCTCCCAGGAAAGAGGCCATCTTACGTGGGCTTATATGCCAGGATCGTCCAAGCCCACTTATATTTTAGTAGCCATTACCAAGCGATCATCGTGGCTGTGGTAAACGATCACTGTCCACAGCAGCGTTGAAAACAAGTCTACATGTATGTACATACATATACTACATATGTACTACTCGTATGTATGTCATGTGCGTACATTTGAAGCCTTTATATGTTAACAATGTCCCAAGATGTTTTCCTTTCTATTCCTAGTGATAACTATATTTTACGCAAATACTATCACTTGTATGAAATAAATAGTTAAATTATAGAATTATGTTGTATGTCTCAAAAATAAATAGTGTATATTATTTAGTGAAACAAAGAAATTCACACAAGTTGCTATAACTTAACCTATACATTTTAAAATGTTTTTTCTTGTAGAGCATACACTTTGAAGAGTTTTGCTCCTATTCCTTTAAATATGACAACAGTGAAAATAGATAATGAACTACGAGTATATTGTTCAAAGTAAAAATAAGTTAATGTTGTGAAAAAGTGAGCCTGTAAAGACTGCCTTTTGTATCATCATCTTTGTGTCCATAAAGAATGATATTTAAGTTCAATATGAAAGTCATTTAACATTTATTTTATAAAATTAAATTGAAATAAGTGCCATTTGCGAACAAACAGGGAAAGAAAACCAAATATAGAATTTTGTTTTTCCAAAAAAAAACCAAAAAAAAAAAAAAANAAAAAAAAAAAAAAAAAAAAAAAAAAAAAAAAAAAAACTCCGTCATGTATAAACTATGTAAAAAAAGAAGATATGACAGGTTTCATTACATATGTAAACACAAAGGAAAAAATAATTCATTTTATAATGATATCTTGGACATTAATTACTTTCACTAAAGGTAATAGGTAAAATAAATGTATTTAAATTGTCAAGGAAAAAAGAAAGGGAGGGGCGGGGGACTCAGACTTCTTTTTAATTTCGTTAATATTTTCTTGAATATGATCATTTTTAAAGTGACAAAGAAATCATTAAAAAATGTATCATTTATTATGTACTATTTTCAACTATTTAATACGATTATAAATTATTGTTATCCCCTAAATACTCTTTCAAACTCTTATCGATTTCAGCCAAAAATTAATTTACTCAAGGATAAATTTGATTAAGTACCGAAGTTATTTTTCACATTTTAAAAGAGATAGCCCCCCCCCCCCTCTTACCAGCCCTCGAAGTTACACATTTAAATATTGCTATCAATATGCGTTTTTCGTAAAATTGTTGCTGAGTATAAATGTAAAAACACAGATGTTCAATTAATAGAAATTATTGAGTTTCTGAGAGAATCCCCACAAGAGTGTACAAAGTCAAATATATATAACAATATGCAAATATTTATATTGCATGTATATATAAGTTATAATTATTAAATAGACTAGATTTATAGGATCTCGTAACAGAATATATGATGATTTCTTACCAATTGCAGAGACAAAATTTCCTAATTAATTTTTTTTACATTTTTAACATATCACATTTTTAGCTGCTAAGGAGGGTCGGCGAAAATTTGAAATATTGGTCAAAAGTTTTATCAGGGAACTCATGTATTCTAATTGAATAACTAATATATTCTGTTTCCATTATTTTCGTTAAATGGTTTACGATATAAATGTAATAAGGTAACAATTTATCTATGTGTGAACGAAAGACAGAAAAAAAACGTTGAGGGCTGCACTCAACGTATTGGTTCCTATACTAGCCTTATACTGATATTTACAAATTCGAAACCAGTGTGATACTAAAAAATGTAAATATTTCTATTTTACATGCTTCAAAGATGTGTCCAACATGGTCAAAATGATTCCACAAATGATTCTTGTATTGGAAAATGTTTCCAACATCTCACTCTATGTAAATTGAATATGTTCGACAGGTTATGATGAAATTGATCACCTGCACTTTTAGGTGTGATTACGATCAATGGGCAACATGTCTGTAAGTAATCACGATTTTGAAGAGGCTTTAAGGCGTTTCTGAAAGAATACCGAATGAACGAATAGTTCGGAAATCAAGGAGAACCTACTGAGTAGGGCCGAACTGAGCAAACCAGCCTTCATATTTCATTCGCTCCCCCCAAAGAAAGTTTATCTTTGCTAATGAATCTGTAATAAGTCACGGCACGCCGAAGTTCAGTTACGTGCTCTTCAACTCCTTCCGTGGAAAGTACATGCAAATGCATTATCCCATTGTGCTGAGACTGATAAGTATTCTTTCTTATTTACATCAATGGGAGTATGATAATAAAGCAAAAAAAAAAAAAAAAAAAAAAAAAAAAAAAAAAAAAAAAAAAAAAAAAAAACAGAAAAAAAACGAGCAACATAAAACGGAGAATAATTTCGAAATTCTCAAATTTATTTTTTTAATTTTCTTCTTTATTTTTCTTTTATTTTTCTTGTCTCCAACAGGATGTCGCTTCAGAGGGTCTATCGCTTACCTGAAAACATCCTACAACTTATCTAGAACTCAGAAATCCCTATTCGCCATTTCTTGCTCAACCTTTGGAAAGTTCAAGTGTTGTAAAATAAGACCGAATTGGGCGCTAAACGTTGGAAGGTAAATTAGTGATAAGGCGATACCTGAAAACATCCTACAACTTATCTAGAACTCAGAAATCCCTATTCGCCATTTCTTGCTCAACCTTTGGAAAGTTCAAGTGTTGTAAAATAAGACCGAATTGGGCGCTAAACGTTGGAAGGTAAATTAGTGATAAGGCGATACCTGAAAACATCCTACAACTTATCTAGAACACAGAAACCCCTATTCGCCATTTCTTATTTAACCTTTGGAAAGTTCAAGTGTTGTAAAATAAGACCGAATTGGGCGCTAAGCGTTGGAAGGTAAATTAGTAATGAGGCGATTACTGAAAACATCCTACAACTTATCTAGAATTCAGAAGTTGAAGCCATCACATGATGTGCGAAAGCTCGGCAAATAACAACAATTTGACTCGGTCCAACCCGGAAGATGAAATGGTAAGTTCAAGTGTTGTAACATAAGACCGAATCGGGCGCTAAGTGTTGAAGATAAATTAGTAATAAGGCGATACCTGAAAACATTCTACAACTTATATAGAAACATCCTATAAATTATTTAAAACTCATTAATTCTTCATAACTATTTCTTGCTAAATAACGACGAATTTCCTGTTTTTCGGATTTACAACTACAATTTCAAATTGACCGGCAATATCTTGAGATCTTGAGAATTATGTATTTTTTTAGTTTGTTTTTGTATTTTGAATTTTTCTACATATTTTACTACATTGATACTTTTGATATCACATTACATTTAGTTATGACAATTCTATGTAATAATAATGTAAACCATTTAATTTTTCGTTTTTTATTTTAATTTTTATTCTTGTTATATTTTATTTCAACAGAAGATAGCTTACAATGTAAGCCGAAACGTTGGAAGAAAATTTAAAAAATTCACATTTTTTTTTAAATTTTTGTTTTTTTGGATCTACCTTGACCCAACAAAAAACATCTAATTTTTAATTTCATATACTTCATCATACACATATTCTTCAAAAACCAATAAAGAACTATTAGATTTGTTCCTATACTAACATAAATTATGCCCCGCAAGGATATAGGATTTATTAATGGTCGGAACATACCTGTTCTGGAATATCTGCCCTCTGCTAGGTGACAAAGCGGCAGACGGCTGGAAGCCAAGGGGTGGTGCCTATTATCCAGCAAGGAAGTAGGGTGGGGGGGGGGCGAGGCTCCAGGTCTCTGTTCTCCAGCAGGACTATAAATCTTGGACGCATTTAAGGAGAACACATCTCGTAAAGCAATCATTTCTTGTGGCTGTTTTTGTTTCTGAAACAGAGAGAGAGAGAGAGGGGGGGGGGTCACCTTTAATTGACGACCTTAGTTTAACCACACTAAAGACCATCAGAGCAATAATTTTACTTGAGAGGGAATAAAAGTTTCTATACTTCAAATAAATAATAAATTATACAAATCATTAAAAAAAAAAATACCTAAAACCATTTGAAAGACAATCAGCGAAGTACCAAAAACTAAGTAACATTGATACAGCTAACCACTTATGTATGCTAATTGCTGAACTTAAAGGTATTCATTTTTTGTTACAACATGATCAATAGCACACGGATATCGTTTTTAACCATACTTGAAATTACTATTTATTTATTTATTTATTTATTTTTCTGTGGCGTTACTTAATTTCATAAATGAGCTTTTTCAGTTAAAATTCAAAAACATTCGATATCGTATTTGATATTCAGCAGTATGAGGGAGGGGGGCGAGTTATGAGCAGACCAACTCGCCTCAATACGCAGCAAAAGGGCAACAGAGCGTTGAAAATTTTACTCCCAAAAATTACAAAGTTCTTTCAAGTCCTGAAGGGGGAAAAAGAAAGACAAAAGCACGCACATTAAATTCATCACAGGGCCAGGATTGTTCATCTCTAACAAGCCATTTCATCTCCTCGAATCGACCAATTTATTTCTCATTCACCTACCTGTTCAAAATTTTCAACTAAAGCATACACTTTATCGTACTTTGCTTGGAAAATGTAATTTGTTCGTATTTGTTTGAAGCGGACAACATTATATTCAAACAATCGACTTTTATTTTAGCTCCCACTTTTGTGGTATATAATTTACGGAATTAACAGTTTCCCTGGAAGGATTTATGCCTTTGGAAGCCCTAACCACAAGACTACGTCTCGAGATTAATGTCTGCCCAGCGGGCACAGTCGAACACGATGCTCAAAATTCTTCTTAGCAGCGAAGGGGAGGGGTGGATTTCGATGGCGTTGAACTTGGAACTTATATATCAATGGAAATTATAGATATTATAAGTTTTTATTTATAATTTAACCCCCGCAGTGTCAATAAATAAGACTTATATGAGAGCATACAACAGGTAGAACATAAATCCAAAATTTTATCTAATTCGTTTCAGATGATTTCAACAAAACTTTATTTAAACTGTAATACAAACAGACATATTTTACAATAATTCAGTTTTTAATTTTTTCGATTCTGAAGAAAAAAAAAATTTTAAATTTTGAGAGGGGTTTAATATTTTTAATATATAAGTTT